>APFE030004325.1:1680-18840 GCA_000404065.3 Pinus taeda
AACAACAGTTCACAGTGCCTCATACCCCTCAGCAAAATGGTGTTGCTGAGCGATGGAATAGAACCTTGGTGGAATCTGCTCGTAGTATGCTGCAAGGTAAGAACATCTCTAATGGTTTCTGGGCAGAAGCCATTAACACTGCTGTTTATCTGAAGAATTGATGTCCCACTAAGCAATTAGTTTTTCAAACTCCTTTTGAGGTTCTTTATGGTTATAAACCTGATGTGAGTCATTTCAAAGTCTTTGGATGTACTGCTTTTGCTCATATTCCTAAGGCTAACAGAAGAAAACTTGATGCAAAGTCCATCAAGTGTATTTTCATTGGATATTGTACGGATCAGAAAGCCTATAAATTGTTTGATCCAAGTTCCCATAAACTATTTGCAAGTCGTGATGTATTGTTTCATGAGCAGACTAATAAAAGTAATACAAAGAATGATACATGGCATATATCTAATGATGCAATATCTAATGATGCACATATCAAGCTTGATACTTTGATTAAGCAGGAACAGGAACAGGTACAGGTACAGGATCAGGATGATAGCAGCAGTACGAGCACATCTAGCAGCAGTGAGTCATCACAAGGGGGTGATTCACCTCAAAGTCGACGAATCATGGATGGAACACCCACAGGCATTGAAGCACCAAGAAGGTCGTCCCGACAGACTCGGCTTCCTACAAGGTATAGAGACTATGCCTTAATGTCTAATATAATGAATGTTGAAGAACCAATTGATTATGAGCAAGCTAAACAACATGAACCATAGATTAATGCTATGAATGATGAATATGCTTCTATTATGAAAAATCAAACATGGGAATTAGTGGAACTTCCTGGAAATAAAGTTCCAATTGGAAGCAAATGGTTGTACAAAACGAAATTTAACACAGATGGTACAATTGATAAATTTAAGGCTAGATTAGTAGCAAAAGGATATGCTCAAAAGGAGGGAATTGATTATGAAGACACTTTTGCACCAGTAGCTAAGTTGAATACAATTAGATTACTGATTGCCTTAGCCACAAAACATAATTGGAATATACATCAATTGGATGTCAAATCTGCTTTTCTAAATGGTGATTTAAAGGAAGAAGTTTATTTGACTCAACCTGAAGGGTTTGTCAAACAGGGACAGGAGCATCTGGTATGCACGTTAAGAAAGGAATTGTATGGTTTGAAACAGGCACCAAGATCATGGTATGTAAAGATTGATACCTTCTTTCTTCAGAATGGATTTATGAAAAGCAAAAATGATCCTAACTTGTATGTTAAGAAAGATGAAAAAGGAAATGTTGCTTTAATATCTTTGTATGTGGATGATCTCATTATAACAGGCAGTGCTCACAAGTTAATTGAAGAAATTAAAGTTCACTTGTCACAGGAATTTGAAATGAAAGATTTGGGTGAAATGCATTACTGTTTAGGAATTGAGGTATGGAGAGAACCTGGTAAAACTTTGATCACTCAAAGCAAATATACAAAGGAGATTCTTAAAAAGTTCAATATGACAGATTGCAAAGCTATGTCAACTCCCTTAGAAAAGAATGCAAAGTTGTACAAAGAATATGGATCGAAAGAGGCAGATGGAACATTATATCGTCAGTTAGTGGGAAGTTTGAACTATCTCACCACTACCAGACCATACATTGCATACTCAGTCAGTATCCTTAGTCAATTCATGGCTAAGCCTTCAAGAAATCACTGGAATGCTGCAAAGAAAGTTCTCCGATACTTAAAGGGAACAGTGAATCTTGGTATTATGTATACTGATGTATCTATCTGATGTTGCACTGACAGGTTTTCCTGATTCAGATTGGGTAGGAAATCCAGATGACAGACGATCTACCTCTGGCTATGCATTTCATATTGGATCACGGGTGGTATCTTGGAGTAGTAAGAAACAGCCAACTGTTTCTTTATCATCAACAGAATCAGAGTACAAATCTTTGACCAATGCCACCTGTGAAGCTATTTGGTTGCGGAGAATTCTTGCAGATCTTGATGAAGTGCAAAGTGGTGCAACATGTATCAATTGTGATAATCAGAGTGCTATCAAATTAGCACATAATCCAGTTTACCATGCTAGAACAAAACACGTTGAATTACAGTACCACTTTGTACGTGAGAAAATTGAGTCAAATGAAATTGGATTGATATTTTGTAACACCAAGGATAATGTGGCTGATATATTTACTAAGCCCCTTGGTAAAATCAAATTTGAAGTTTTTAGAAGTTAGTTAGGTGTTGTAGAAAATCCATTTCTCCATTAAGGGAGGATGTGAGAATAATGTAGAAATAGAATTAGTTAGAATTAGTTGCGAGTGGTTGAACAGAATTAGTTGTGAGTGGTTAGGAATTGGTTGCATGAGTTCCTATATAAGTGTGATGTAATTGAACAAATTGATGAATGAAGTTGTGTGATCTTTGTCTCACTTTTGCTGATGTTCTTCCTGTGTATTTGTTTAATTTTCTGTTTTAATTATGCCAACCTACAGATTTATTAAAAAAATTATGAAATGAGCATTCTACATTCTAACCTAAAAGAAAATGCCAACGTTCAAAAAATCAAGTATTCATCTGGAAGGCAGTCTATACCAGGTTGGAGGCAACTTTCATTATACATTGTCCTCCATTTTGATATATATCTTGAAGATATATTGGTAGAACCTGCCAAAATTCTTCCACAAATGATTCACAGTCGTTTCTCTCCACGCTGTTCAGTAAGATGTCATTCGCGAGATAAAGCAATGAGATTTGGCTGTCTTTGCATGCATTCTCAAATTCTCTACCCCATGTCTCCACTATTGCATGTGCTTTATTCCGGTAGAAGATGCACCAACGGGAAGTGACTGATAAAGCCAAACTTATTAGGTCAATATTCCATGCCATAATAATGTATAAATTTCTGTAGATCTTTCCCTAAGTGCCATAGTATCCGCTAGGTCATAAACTTAAATAAAATTATTATTATATAATCCAGATGGATAAACTCGAGGGCATTGCTACTCTTTTCTTTTCAAAGTCCAGGGCGAAACCACCCCTTGGATAAACTCGCTACTGGGACCATTATGCTGAGCTTGAGGTTCAGTGAATCAATAAATTTACAGTGGAATGTTAGAATTGTGTGAAAGTGAAATTTAGATACTCATTATATAATTTTATTTCTCTTAAAAAAACTTCCATCGTCAATTTTCTCTGAGAAAAATTTTGGTAGAAAAAACCACCACAGATCTACATTGTGGGAAGTAGCACAAAAAGAACACAACACTGTCAGAATATTCTAGAGAAAATGAGTCACAAGAAATCAAGGAAGAAGGAAACAACTCTCAAAACAAGCAAGGAGAAAGACAGCCCCAACAAATCAATTTGAATACTACGGAAAATAAATCTTCATTTAACATCAAACCAGATCTCGTAAACCAAACTTCGATCCCGAAGCTACGACACCAATGTCCCAAGAACCAGAAGAGATGAAGGAGATGCAAGACAAAGGAAGTTGGAAGACAAGAAGAGAAAGAAAGCTAAAACACCAATCTGGCCAAGAAAGACTAGGAGCCACACAACTAAAAATTAAGAAAATTGTAAGTCCAATAGAACAATTTGGTGAAGTTAACCGTCATCATCATCATCATAAAGATATTTCCAATTCCTAAAAAATAACAACAGCTAATCCCAGAAACCAATTACCTTCAATTTTCTCTATACAATTTAAACCTAACCATTAATGAAAATTAACCCTAATCTACCTTTCTCAAATTAATCTACCTACATGCATTGTTTACAAAGATAGTTCCAATTTCTGAAAAATAACCACAACGAATCCCAGAAAAACAATTACCTTGGATGCTATCTCTTGTGCTATTCAACTTGGTAAGCTTCTCAACCAAACATTGCTTCCAATTGTTGTCCATGGTATTATCTGCTCACGATGTGGCTTCCCTGCGAACGAAAAGAAGTATATAGTTGAGTGGGAGAACTTTGCGGTATTTCCGTGGAAAGGTTTTCTTGGCGAAAGATCTATTACCTATTTATAAGATTAGTTGAGTGGGACAACTTTGCGGTATTGCCGAGGGTGGTAAAACTTTGCGGTATTCCGTGCAGAGGTTTTCTTCCCAAAGATCTATTATCTATTTATCATCATCAATAAATAAATGCGGATCATGATACATAAAAAAATTATGTCGCTATTTTAGATCCGACAGTCCATATTTCAATATATGTAACATTTAATGGTGTTTATTATTAAGCATAAGTGATATATATTTTTTCCATTGGTAGTTACAGTTGTTAAATTGGGTTAATAATTTAAATATATTTAATAAATAAAATGCTTTAAAAAATTGGTACTTATTATTTCATCGATGGTTACAGTTGTAAATTGGGGTAGATTATTTTAAATATATTTTTTAATAATAAGATGTGAAAAAATGGTATTTATTATTAAGTATAAATGATATATAATTTTTTTCATTCATGGTTATAGTTGTTAAATTGGGTTAAATTATTTATTAAATAGAGTTTTGGCGTAAATCACATAAAGAAAACCTTTGTCACGAGTCTCGAACTAGTTCATCGTCACTACAAGTTGAATGAACCCATCTCACTTTTCACTTTTCATCTTAAGTAGAACATTCTAGACCATGTAATCACTATAATGACAATGGCTAGAATTGACCATGAAATGACTACTTGACTTAGATAAGGGTTAAAAACTTTATTAAATAAGTTAATATTAAAATATGAAATGGATCATTTTATAAATAAATTTGAAATAAAAAATAAATTATTAAAATTGTTAGTATCACAACTTAATTATAAATATTAGTGAGTTGTAGACAATCTATAAATAGTTAAATTATAATTTTTAATTAAAAATATAAGTTAAGGCAAATAATATTATAAATTATATTGGAAATAAATCTATTTTAAATTAATTTAAATTAATATATATTAAAAATTATTAATTAAAATATTAATTTTAAAATAAATTAATAGTTATAAAGTTATAAATATTAAGTTAGTTCAAAATAATTAAAAATAGTTAAGTATATATTTAACCTTTATAAATTATATTTTAATAAGATTAAAAAGGAACTATATTTATAATATATATTGAAATAAATTAATTTTAAATTATTAATTAAATAAAAATAAATTAAATTTTAAATAAAATAAGTAATTTTCTTAGTTATAAAATTATAATATTAAAAATAGTAGTTATAAGAAACCTAAGAATAGTTAAATATATTTTGATCAAAGTATAAGTTAAAGGGACACATAAATATATATTAACATAAATAAATCAATTTTCAATTAATAGTTGAAAAGTTTTTAATATTAGAGAAATTAAGGGTTAGAAAAATTAATAATTTTAAATAGTTAATAATTTATTTATTTTATTTTTTATTTTTAATATATTCAATTAAAATCCCCAGGGATAAGTAAGGGGGTTTTAGAAAGTATTTCTTTGGTTATTAATTTATTTAATTCCATAGGGACAAGAATGCTATTCTATTTTATTTTTATTAAATATTATTCTATGGTTGTTAAATTAACTAATAACATTTTAAAAAACAAGAAGGTCAAGAACATGACCATTAGAAAAACACTGAGCCAAAGGAGAAACCCTAGGAGGAAAGAAAAGATAAGGCTCAAACAAGAAGGATAAGGGAAGTAAAGGGGAACTTCAAAAGCTCTAAAAGGTTAACAAAGGGGGGTGGGGGAGGGAAAGGAAAGCAAGATTAAGAAGAAAGGGTAGGGATCCAGCAGCTACTCATCTTCGAGCCACCATCTCTATTGAGATTGTTAGGCCTTCTTTCAATTTCAATAGCTTCCCTGAATTTACGGTGATGGAACTGCGCAACCTTGGCAATAACCTTGGCCTCCTCTATGAAAACATGATGCTTGGTCTTTTCTGCATGCTCTGCTAATGCTGAGGACTTGGTTCTCCCATTTCTTAGGTCAGTTGCATGTTCGTTGATCCTTTGGTTGATGGAGCGCCCTGTTTCCTCGATATAGGGGGTCCCACAAGAACACGGGATCAAGTAGACACCCTTCATGTCTTTAGGGTCAATGGGATCTTTCACCGACCAGAGGGATTTACAAATGGTGTTGAGGGGCCTAAAGGTTGAGGGAATGTCATACTTTCTAAGGATACTAGCAATCGTGTCCGTGGTTCCCTGGACATAGGGAAGATTGACACCTAGAAGGCGTTCTTTAGGTTCTTTTTTAATTAACGAATTTTTAGAGGCTTTAAGGAAAGCCTTCTAACCTAGGCGCCTACTATAGCCATTCTCCAAGAAGATATTAAGCAGATGGGATTCCTCCTTATCGAAGCTCTCATTATCAAAATCCTAAGGGCACGAGTAGTGAGGTTGTTAAGAACACCCAACTTTTGAGCAAGGAAATGATGGGAATCAGCATGAAGATACTACTCAGTATGAGTTTTCTTCCGGAACATTGAGCGGGAGAGTGAACCGTCCTTATTATTAGATATAAGAATATCTAGGAAAGGGAGGCAACCATTGACCTCTTTGACCATTGACCTTAGAAGTGATCTAACGCCTCACAGATCCCAATACCACACATCTAGTTGAGATCTGTCTCACTTCGACTTTTTTCTGTTTCGAGGGTGAGTTCTTTGGATAGACGTGTGGCGTTGCCATGGGCTCCCCCCATCCCCTATTGTTGCGAATCTTTTTATGGAATATTTCAAAGCCGAAGCTTTAGTCTCGGCCCGTCTCCTACCCACGCTGTGGAAAAGGTTTGTAGATGACACTAATGTCATCTGGTCCCATGGCCAAGAGGAGTTGTATCTCTTCTTCAATCACCTCAATTTTCAGTCCTCTGCCATCAAGTTCACCATGGAACAAGAGGTCAATGGTTGCCTCCCTTTCCTGGATATTCTTATATCTAAGAATAAGGATGGTTCACTCTCCCACTCAGTGTTCCAAAAGAAAACTCATACTGAGTAGTATATTCATGTCGATTCCCATCATTTCCTTGCTCAAAAGTTGGGTATTCTTAACACCCTCGCTACTCGTGCCCTTAGGATTTCTGATAATGAGAGCTTCGATAAGGAGAAATTCCATCTCCTTAATGTCTTCGTGGAGAATGGCTATAGTAGGCACCTAGGTGAGAAGGCTTTCCTTAAAGCCTCTAAAAATTCGTTAATTAAAAAAGAACCTAAAGAACGCCTTCTACGTGTCAATTTTTCCTATGTCCAGGGAACCACACACAAGATTGCTAGTATCCCTAGAAAGTATGACATTCCCTCAACCTTTAGGCCACTCAACACCATTCATAAATCACTCCGGTCGGTGAAGGATCCCATTGACCCTAAAGACATGAAGGGTGTCTACTTGATCCCTTGTTCTTGTGGGACCCCCTATATCGGGGAAACATGGAACTCCATCCACCAAAGGATCAACGAACATGCAGCTCACCTAAGACATGGGAGAGCCAAGTCCTCAACGTTAACAGAGCATGCGGAAAGGACCAAGCATCATGTTTGTATAGAGGAGGCCAAGGTTATTGCCAAGGTTGTGCAGTCCCATCACCGTAAATTCAGGGAAGCTATTGAAATTGAAAGAAGACCTAACAATCTCAATAGAGATGACGGTTGGAAGATCATTAGCTGCTGGATCCCTGCCCTTTCTTCTTAATCTTGATTTCCTTTCCCTCCCCCCACCCTTTTTAACCTTTTAGAGCTTTTGAAGTTCCCCTTTATTTCCCTTATCCTTCTCATTTGAGCATTATCTTTTCTTTCCTCCTAGGGTTTCTCCTTTAGCTCAGTGTTTTTCTAATGGTCCTCTTCTTAACCTTTTTGTTTTTTAAAATTTTATTAGTTAATTTAACAACCATAGAATAATATTTAATAAAAATAAAATGGAATAACATTCTTGTCCCTATGGAATTAAATAAATTAATAACCAAAGAAAAACTTTCTAAAACCGCCCCCTTACTGTAATGTGGGGATTTTTAATTGAATATATTAAAAAAAATCATAAATAAATAAATTATTATCTATTTAAAAATGATAATTTTTTTCTAACCCTTTAATTCTCTATTATTAAAAACTTTTCCAACTATTAAATTGAAATTGAGTTTATTATGTTAATATATATTATATGTCCTTTAACTATAATTTGATCAATAATATTTAACAATTTCGTAGGTTTCTTTTATAACAACAATTTTTATATATATAACTTTAACTATACCATTTTAGAATTTTTTTTTTTTTTTTAATTTTTTTAAATTTATTAAGTTTTAATTTTAAAAATTAAAATTTTAATTTAAATTTATTTCATAAATATTTTAAATATAAGTCCTTTTAAACTTATTAAACATATAATTTAAACTATTTACAGATTATATTTAACTAACTAATATTGTTACTTTATAACTAACATTTAGATATTTATTTTATAATTTAATAAAATAATATTAGATCAATTATTTCAATATATAATTATAAATATGTCCTTTTAACTTAATATTTTAATTAAAAAAATTATTTACTATTTATAATTAAACTCTATAACTAACATATTTTATAAAACTATGAACAACATTTTATATTAATTTATTTTTTATTACTTATTCAAATTCACTTTTTTTAATATATATTTATAATTATAAAATGATCCATTTAGTATTTTAATATTAACTTATTTAATAAAGTTTTTAACCCTTATCTAAGTCAACTAGCCATTTCTTGGTCAATTCTAACCATTGTCATTATAGCCGTTACGTGGTTGCCATCTATTTAAGATGAAAAGTGAGATTGGTTCATTCAACTTGTCGTGATGATGAACCATACTAGTTGGTTTGCTATCTATTTAAGATGAAAAGTGAGATTGGTTCATTCAACTTGTCGTGATGATGAACCATAGTAGCTGGTTCGAAACGTGTCGACAAAGGTTTTCTTTATACACTAGTTGGTTCGAAACGTGTTGACAAAGGTTTTCTTTATGTGATTTACGTTGAAACTCTCCTTAATAGATGCTATGGATCACAGAAGCCTCAATTCAACAATTGGGTTAAATTATTTTAAATATATATTTTTAATAAATAAGATGGGTAAAGTAGCTGGTTCGAAACGTGTCGACAAAGGTTTTCTTTATACACTAGTTGGTTCGAAACGTGTTGACAAAGGTTTTCTTTATGTGATTTACGTTGAAACTCTCCTTAATAGATGCTATGGATCACAGAAGCCTCAATTCAACAATTGGGTTAAATTATTTTAAATATTATTTTTAAATAAATAAGAAAGGGAAAAATCAGATGAAATGATTTTTTTGAAGTATTTTTAAGAAATTGTTTAAATGAAAACACTCATTGGGTTGTAAAATATTAAACTTATATTTTGGATCAATTTTGTAAAAAAAAATACAATAACGAAGAACAAAAGAATCATGCACTATCTTTCCTCTATTATTGTTAGTCACTTTGTTTGCTTTTATCGTTTGGATTAACATGGATATATGTTGGTTCTTATTAATATTATCTATACTATATAAATTTCACATCTTTATCTAAAGTATTCCTTTGGGAATTAAGATGGATTTATTTGGTTTTATTAATATTTTTAATATTAAATATAAATTTCACATCTTATTATAAAATTATTCCTTTGGAATTAAGATGGATTTATGTTGGCTTTATTAATATTATTAATATTATATAAATTTCACATCTTTATCTTCAAAAGTATTCTCATTTTTTTGTCTCACCCAGAGAAACCCAACATTACTCTTAGTCACTTTGTTTGCTCTCATCGCTTGGATTAAGATGGATCTATGTTGGTTCTTATTAATATTATATAAATTTCACATATTTATCTATAAAAGTATTCTCATATTTTTTTTGTGATCGAGAGGAACCCATGAGCTTGACATGTAACTACTAACTACGAACTACTAACTACCAACTACCAGTAAACCTCTAGGGCTATGAACTGTCCTCCTCCCCATAGCCTGGGGTAACCATTAAACCTCTAGGGTTACGAACTGTCCTCCTCCTGGTAGCGTGGGGTAAACATTGAACCTCTAGGGCCTCCCTGTAGCCTGGGGCAAACAGTAAACCTTTAGGGCTATGAACTGTCCTCCTGCCCATAGCCTGGGTGGTAACAAGGGGCATTTGAACCTCGGTCTCTCCAGTCCCTATATCGTGAGTGGCAACACGGGGGAGTGGCAAGAGGAGGATTTGAACTTGGGTCTCTCGAGTCCCCATAGCATGGGTGGCAACAATGAACATGGGTGATTTGAACATGGATCTCTGGAGTTTCAATATTTTCACATATCTCATATTGCCAATGGACAAAAGTATTCTCATTTTAATTTTATTAAAACATTGATTTAATTTCTAAGAAAATATTTTTAGTAGTTGTGAAGAGAGTTTAGATATATCTCAAAAATAATTTAAACTTTTCCTTTTAAAATTTCATTAAAAAAATGTATTAAAATAAATTAAAAAATAAAATAATAAAATATTTTTGATTGTTAAATAAGTTATGGTTTTTGGGCATGTGGTAATGATTAGTCACGATTGGCCCATGGTATTGTAACAAAACCTATTTATAAGTCAATAATATCCATGGTAAAGTGTGAGTGAATATCCACCGTGAAGACTCTTGTCATATTGTTATAAAATATTTTGAGTGTGATTTAAGTTATATTTTTTGGGCATGCCGTATTGATAAGACATGGTATTGGCCCATGGTATTCTAACAAAGCCTATTCACAAGTTCATAATATCAATGACAAAGTTTAAAAGTTAATAATATATGAATATCTATGGTTGTGAATTATGTTATATTGTTATAAAATATTTTATTGTGAAATAAGTTATGTTTTTTGGCCGTGTGGTAAAGCCATGGTATTGTAACAAATACTATTTACAAGTTAATCATATCCAAAATAAAGTGAGTGTGAATATCCCTGGTTAAAAATATTGCCATATTGATATAAAATATTTTAATTGTGAAATAAAATATTTTAACTGTGAAATAGGTTAGAGTTTTTTGGATTGTGGTATTAATAAGTTATGGTATTGACCCATGGTATTGTAACAAATCCTATTCACAAATTAATAACAAAATCAAAATATAGCAAATTGATTTTTTTTTTATTACTCCGAGCTTTTTAATATTGATTGAGCCAACATCTAAATGTTTACACTCATTATATAACTTTTGAATTATATTAAAGCCCCAAGAGTTAGCTCAATCGGTCAAATCAATGCCTCGCCAATGGGAGGTCTCAGGGTCGAATCCCATAAGCTCTTGGGGTTAGGTCTGTAGTAGGCCGAGGGGTGTTGATGCCCTTTGGGTGGCGTCCACTCCATAGATTTCTCCCCCTGGACGTAGCGGCTACCCAGCCGCTACCCACTGACCAGGGTATCCGTCCACTCCATAGATTTCTCCCCCTGGACGTAGCGGCTACCCACTGACCAGGGTATCCCTGAACCAGGCCCAAAAAAAAAAAAAAAACTTTTGAATTATTTGTTTATTAATTGAGCCAATATTTAAAAAAAAAAAACTTTTGAATTATTTGTTTATTAATTGAGCCAATATTTAAATGTTTACACTCTCGTCATCCTTCATATCGCTTTTAACTTTTTATTTTGTTTATAATTTCATTATACCTACACATTTACCTATATTCGCTTGTTGAATATAAATAGTGAACATAATAAAATTATATTCACAATTATGTATCAATTATGGATATAATAATTTTATTTTTATTATATTATTAGTTTAAATATAATAATGTTTTGATAAATAATTTTTTTTGTAAAAAAAACCATAATTATATTAGCCTTGGTGGATCATATTTGTCTTTGTGGATATTTATTGAGAGGTGAAGAGGGAGATCATTTTGGAGAATAAAAGATAATATTAAAATTATTATTACTTCTAAATTTAAGGATAAATTGTGGGATGCTAAAGACCTAGAGGGAAAAATGAAGCTAAGATATTATAAGGAGGTCATCAACCCTATTCATGCTAAAGTGAGATTCATCAACCCCATTCTTGCTAACCTTAATTATCTTTCTAACTTCACGAGTGGTAAGAAGAAAATGAACATTGCAAAGATAAGAACTAATTCTCATGATCTTCTAAGTGAAACTTGGCCTTGGTCTGTTCCCAAGGTGTAGTCTATTCCCAAGACACCTTGGCCTTGGTCTGTTCCCAAGGCGTAGTCTATTCCCAAAACACCTTGGAATGAAAAAGTATGTTGGCTCTTAGTCACCTCCATTTCCATTTCCAAAACATTTGCAACACTACCAACCTTATTGAATTGTTAAGGAAACTTCTCTCCCTTCTTTTTGATCATATAAATAAAATTTTATAGAGTCTCAAGTAATCTTTTTATTTAAATGTTTAATAAACCATATTAATCTTGTACGTTCATCATACATCATAATTTAAGTTGTAAAAGTCCAATATTAATTATAAATATAATCATTAATGAAGAATAAAAAGTTCAATAAAAAAAACTTATATGAATTATATAAATATATCTAAATAAATTAATTTATAAAGATTACTAATTTATTACAGTAGTCCCTTTTAATTGTGAACTTTGTTGGGAAATTTTCTAGTTATTTTCGATCTAATTTGCTAAAATCAGCAAGATTCATTGAAATCAAAGTTGACATCCGAACTCTTCAAGATGGAAATACCCCAAAGGTTTTTTAGGGCGTCAAATCTATATTATGAAGCATCAATAATATATGAGAAAAAGTTCATTAAAAAAGAAACAATATGAATTATATAAATATATTCTAATATTAATTAATTATATAATAATTACTTATATTTATTACAAGTAGTCTTTTAATTGTGATTTTTTGGAAAGTTTTCCAGTTTATTTTCGATCTAATTTGTCTAAAATCTAGCAAGAATTCATTGAAATCACAAGTTTGACATGCCAACTCTTCAGAATGGAAATCCCCCAAAGGTTTTTCAGGGTGTCGAATCTATATATGCACTCAAAAAACCAGTTTAAATAACAAAAATCAAAATTTGGCCACAATATTTTTTGTGAGATTCTAGCAAAAAAAAAGACCATAAATTCCAAAAACTCGCACTTAAAAAATACTCTATTATTATAAATATTAAATAATTTGTATTTAATTATAATAATTATATTCTTTATTATATTGAATTTAGTTACATAATTATATTATATTTATTTTTTGTTTGAGATATTCAATAAAACTCGAATGATATAAAGAATATTAGTATGGCTCCTGTTTTAGGATGATATGCACAAATTAACAAATTGTAAAGTTGATTGAGTTTGATTCTGTTAGAAAAGTGGGAAGAAAAACATGAAATGAATTAACTAGCAGCTCACAGGTGAGCAAGCTCCTCTTGGAGACTGCACAAACTGGAGCGTACACTCTGATATTACATTAATCAAAGATAATACAATAAATACATCTCAAAAGAATAGGGAGGTGAAAACAAACTGCTACAACCTAGGAACTAATCCTAACTTAAGGAGTTACGTTACAACCATGTAACCATTTCTCTATTAATACAATATAATATTAATTATTTTCAACTCTCCCCCTGAATGGAGAAAGGATTATCGTGAAGTCCTAACATCCCCTCGACAATTCAAACTTCACTTTTCGAAGAGGCTTTGTAAAAATATCAACCATATTGACACATGTTTTACAATATTCAATAAATATTTCTTTTGACTGGACTTTTTCCCTTACAAAATGAAACTGATTATCTATGTGTTTTATGTTCTTATGAAACACTGGACTGTTCGCCATCTTAATGGATTTCTGGTTGTCACAATTTATGGCAGTCGCTTCTTTTTGTTATTCTCCTGCATAACGGAGAAGCCTCCTCAATGAGACAACTTCACATGTTGTTGCACATTCTGCTTGGTACTCGGCTCCAGCTGAAGATAAAGACACAGTGCTTTGCTTTTATTGCTCCATGCTATAACCCTAGATCTAGTACCGAATTCATAACCCATGATATATCGTCAATCATCCATGTTACGTTCCCAATCAGAGTCTGAAAAACTTACTAAAGTAACATTAGATGTATCAGTGTATAAAATACCATAATCACAAGTACCATGAAGATACCTCAGTACATCTTTTACCACTACCCAATGACTTTCAAGAGGTTTAGACATAAAATGTTATATACCTAGGGGAGATAATATCAGGTACAAAGGAAGGTACCCAAGGTAATAATGTAATAATGGGATGGGCCATAGTAATAAATAAGGTGGTTAACCCATATCATGTAAGGGACCACAAGTAGTTAGTAATAATGTAAGGGGCCCATGGTATTAGTTCGATGGTATGAGAGAACCATGGTAATGATCCATGGTATTGTATGTATGAGGCCTATATAGAGGCTAGAGACTCCAAGTCAAGGAATTGTGTCAAGGAATATTGTATGAACATGCATATGGCTTGTGGAGTGTTCTCCTTCCTTAAGGAGTGAATATAAGGTGTTGCCCTACCTTAAGGGTTTGATCAATAAAGAATCATTTCATATTATTTCTGGGTTTAATTGCAGTCTTATATTTTCATATCAGATCTATAATATTTTTGGGTCAGATCTATAACAAGTGGTATTAGAGCTATAACATCCCCAATCCTGTTGTTCCTCCATGTTGCTTGTATTTTGGCAGAGGAGATGTCAATCAAGTTGTGCGAGTCCAAAAAGGTTAGGAAGTAGTCAGAGTCTCTTTGAGCTCTCTGTCCCTAGGACTCAGCATTTCCTATGGAAAAATTTAGGTCCCCACCAATGATAAGGTGTTCTTCCATGAATGTATCTGAGTCTAGAAGATTTTGCCAAAAAGCGGGTCTATTTTGACAGGGCCCATAGACATTAAAAAAATTTAAAATTCATGTCAAGATCCGCAGATCTAATGTCTGCACCGATGTGGCCAACACCTCCCCAGCAGTTGAGCAACTTGATAGATCGAGTGTTGATGCCAAAGGCCAAACCCCGTGATCTCCCATGAGCATCAAGCCCATAAAACTTCCACCCAGGGAGCATAAGTTGAAGAGAGAGAGTAATGTCAAATTTAGATCCCAGGGTTTCTTGAAGGAAGATTATATCTAGCGATGCAGAAGTAAGTAAACTGTGGAGTGCTAGTTTTTTATCAGGCCTAGACAACCCTCTGCAATTATATGAGAAGATCTTCATGGAGGGGGTTCAGAGGGGGATGCCCTGGCTCTAAGGGTCCCGGGAATAGTAGATTGTATGCCCAAAGATATCTCATCTCTTGCCATACCTTGGGCAATAGAAAGGTATGAGGGTCTGCCCCTTCGTTGTTTTGAGGGAGGGGGGGAGAGGATAATATCAAGCCTGACATGGTCATGAGCTTGTCTCTTAGATTTTGATCTTGTCATGTATCCAACAGTAGGAAGGGCCAGAGGGAGGGATGTAGATGGAGGAAGGGAGGTGGATGAAGGCGAGGGTGGAGCAGGAGAGTAGATGGGGCGGTCCATAACCTGACAAGAGAGCGGAATGGAGGCCGAAGGTTCAAGGGCCGAAATCATGCCCGAGGGAGCACAATTTGGGATCGAAGAATGAAGACCAACAGTTGATCCAGTTATAATGCAGTCAATAGAATATGTGTAGCAAGAGGAAGTAGAGTAAAAGAGAGGATTCATACCCGGCAAGGGGGAACCCTCGGATGGTACTGGAGGATGAACTGGTGGAGGCAGCTGAGGACGAAGGGGCGGCCGACCTCTCTTCTTCAGTTGTGGGGGAGCCGAGGCTTTATCTGTCTGAGTCTTCTATTTATTTTCCAAGTCCGCATGTGCTGCCGTGATATGAGGATCAATGGAAACCTGATTCGGAGATAGGTTGTCCTAGTAAATGGGCAGTTGAACCTCCTTTTCCCAAACAGGGGTCTGTTTTTGTGACTTGCCCAATAAGGGGCAGTCTCTGTAGAGGTGCCCAACCTTGTGACATCTTCGGCAGTGGAATGGCACACCCTCATAATCTAGCCGCTGCCTCCTGGTGTTGTTCCGCCATCGAATATCAATGTGTTCCAGTAATCCTTCCGAGAGGTCCAAGTGTACCAGGATCCTGGTGAAAGCCATCCGTCCTGTGGACTGATAAGAGCCATCATATGTAAGATAAGTACCAAGGGCATTACCAATCCTCTTGAAAACATCCTCTGTCCAGAAATGTAGTGGCAGCCCGAGGAGATGAACCCATATTGGCCCAGTATCAACCCGCTCTTGTTCTGGGTTGAAAAGTTGTGCCCATCTACGAAGTAAGATTGGGGCTTGGTCGATGTGCCATACCATGGACGATACCCAATTGGTGTGTGCAAGACAACTGAAATGAAATGCAAACCACCCTTTACCAAATGTCTGTACCTTCCGGATGTCCTTCAGATGTTCCCCCCAGACTTCCAAGACCCATTGATGTAGCTTCTCCACACTGAAATGGTGGCCACGAACTCACCCCACTAGTACCTTCTCTGTTGTGTCCATAGTGTCCAGGATTTGTGTGTCCTCTGTGAGATCTAGGAGTGTCGCACTAGTCTGAAGCTTCAGATTCCTTTTTTTCTTTGAGAGCCCAAATTTCCTTGAAGCCGATGGTCCCGAGTCCGATGTATTATGAGTTGCTTCCAACGAAGGTATAGAACCGGTATGCTCAGCCGCCAACAATGGGATGGATGCAAAAATACCCAACATAGGGCTAATACCCGTAAAATTCCCAGAGGCGGAGCCGAGGGGTTCTAAGGAGCCAAGTGGGCTGGGCCGTGTACAACAGAGCCCACGGGCCGATCGAGTGAGGGGAAACTGTCGACCGACAAGGGAGGGTTTAGGGTTTGATCAGCTCCAAGTAGAAGACCGGTCGGTTAGCAGGAAGGTTGATGAATGACAAAGATCGTGATGAGTGAGGCTGAGAGATAAAATCGGGAGGATAAGGGGCGTCCTCCGGTAAGGAAACAGGCGGAGTGCGAGAGCGAGAAAAGGGAGGGAGAGTTTCAAGTTCGTCGGTTAGTTTAGACATGAATGGAAAAAGGCCCGTGGCAGTGGTCTTGGTGGGTGTCCATAATGGCACATCCTCCGAAGGATCTGCGAAGTCACCCTTCATCCATAACTATCAAGATAACCCAGTGACAGTTGCCAGAAAG
>APFE030004326.1:11516-54604 GCA_000404065.3 Pinus taeda
TTTTTCTCTCTACCCTGATATATTTAACAATATTAGTTTAATTCATAATCAATCAACAGTTCCTTTGGATACAAATTTAATTTTAGAAAACAGAGGAACTGATTTTAATAATGAATTATTAATTTCTAATATTGGTACAGAAAATTTAATCTGTAGTTCAATCAATAAAACTGAAGATTCTCTTAACTTGATAGTCTATCAATTGCTTGGTTTTGATTTATTTAATTCAGAGGAAAATAACACTTATGAAGTTACTTATGATGATGACTTGGAAAATGAAAACACTCAACCTCTTTTGTCTTCGGAAATGATTTTTTTATTCCTTAGGTGAATCTATTTTTGAAGGTAAAAAGAATTTTAATCATGGATTTATTTTGGTCCATCCTAATTTTCAAACATTCAATCATCCTATTAGTTTTGGTGTTCAAGAGCGCATCCCTTTTTTTGATTCCTATGATGATGAAATGCCCTTTTTCGATCATAAGCTTGAAATATTCCCATTCCCGCAAAAGAAAGCAAATGATGAGTTTAATTTTATAATTTCTATTGATGCTCGTGGGAAAGAAATCTTCACAAATGAATCCCATCTATGTTGTACAATTACTTGTAACATTAATGTAAACTTGAATTTGCTTCATTTTCAATTCCATTAGTTTGAATTTGTTTTTCTTTTGAACCTCATTTTTGAATTTTTGAGCATATTGTAATGGTATTTTGAACATTCAAACTCTAGACACTCATCAGGTGCATTAATAAGAATATATGAGAATCAATTCAAGAGTTTCGGGCAAGGACATCAACTACTTTTTATTTTGAAATCTTATTTGTACATGCTTGACAAATTTATTTCCGATTTTCAAATAAGTTCATCACAAATTCTAGCACCTGAGAATGCACCATTTCATTCTGACCAGCAATGGGACACTTCCAGAAACCTTTTAAATGTCCACCCATTCTTTATTGATCCATTTGTTAAATATTTGGAAATTCCAATGCGCAGGAATATTTCCGACTCTGCTAGTGTTCGGTAGGCTTCAATAATTAAAAGTGTATCATTCAAATGATGTTTCCTCTTTCTTCGAACTTCTTCCAATAATTCACTAAAATCCATGCTATTTTTTATGATCTTGTAAACATTTGGTTGGAACAATATCAAGGTAAGAATTTTGTAAATAATTTTATTTCTCTAAATTTGTTAATTATGCATAATAGGCTGAATTTTTTTTTTTTATAATTTAGTTTCAGTTTTACTCTTGTTGTTTGACCTGTACATAAATGCGGGTTTTAGAATGAGAGAATGGTTACATTGGAGTATGACTATACCTAGTCATGTTTCCTTCCATTCAGTTAGAATTAAGAATAAATTAATTTAGATTAGATCCTTTTATGTTTGCATTTATTTCATTATTTCATATTTTTAATAAGTAATGAATCCAAGTTTTTCTTGACATCTCCTTTAATTTTCTAGCAAAATGTCTTGGAGCATATCAGAGTTCTTATACAGTCAGATCATATACACTTGAGATGTGCTTAATTGCATTGTTTTTGTAATGAAAACATGTATCAAGAAGTTTCAAGGAATTACTATGACTTAGCAATTTTGGATTCAAAAGCATCTCTAAAGGATTATTTTATCACTTTGATCTTTTGATGGAAATTTGAAGTGGATATGATTAATAGTTCATTACTTAGAATTTTAAATTGAATAAATAGATGAAGCTTGAACATGAATCATTGTTTTAGTGCTTGCTTTAAATTGAATAAATTATGATTTTGGGCCAAAGAAAATTACATTCAAAGCCACTTCTTTATGCTTTTACTTCAAATTAAAAAAAGAGGCAACTTTGGCTGGAAAAAAACATTTTTCTCAAGTAAGATCAAACAAAATTCTCCAGTGGTAAGTTTTATATGCCCATTCTCATCCTTTTATTTTTTGCATTTTATTCTTTTTCTTAAAATCCTTGCTTATGTTTTCTCTTTCCCTTATCCTTGTCTCCTCTATTTTGCAGGTTTTCATTAGTTTGAGGATTTATTTTGCAGATTTATGTAAAAGAAGCTAGGAAGATCAGTCAAAGAGTTTCAGGAAGTTTCCTCTTCCCTTTCTTGTTTTTTTATTTTCATTCTGATTTATGGTCTTTTTCTTAAAACAAAACAATATTTAAAGACTTGTAATTTAAATTTCTAGAAGAGGATTTGTAAAAGGAGAAAATCCCCAGAAATGCACATCAATGAGTTATCATTTAATAAGCCTCAGTTAACAAATTTCTTTACAAGATACAAGATCTAAATCTCAACATACTTTTTTATATCTTTTAAATTTTTTTACGCAGAGCTCATTCTCCCGATTGGCTTCCCTGCTGATTTGCTAACATTTAGTGCTTGCCTTTTTCTTTCATTTTTACATAATCATATGTATATACTAGAGTGTTTTCTGTTTGTTGAATTTATTTTGGTTTTATACTTGGGCTATATTTCCATCTATGTGATCCAACGGAGTTCATTCCAAAAGGAAGATTTTAAAAGAAACATCATCATCCTATCATTCATATTTTCACTTCACTATAATCTCTGACTACTTAATAAGCATTCTGCTAAATGATCTTTGAACTTAAAACTTTAAGGGTTAATTCTATCATATGATAAGCTATAAATTTTTTAGCTACTAAAGCAACAAATTTCGTCAATGAAATTTCAACATCTTTGACTCTTCATATCATCTCGATCTCTTAGGAAGTTGATTTGTCGCCCCATCCATTAATAAAATATATTTACAGTGTAATTCAAAAAAAATAAAAGACTTGAAAGATAGGGGGTCTCACCAAGAGCCAACCTACCGTTATCATAGGCATTGATAGTGGTCACATAATCACAACTGGTTACCAAACCAAGATAATGGCTTGTATCCAAACAGTTATAAGATAGGAGGTTTCACCATGAGCGGATCTTTTTGCTATTATTAGTACTAGTGTATGACATTGTCAACATTTGGTCACCAAGCCAAGACAATGGCTTTCAAAGCAACTAAAAAGAAATAAAATAATTATTATTTATTCCTCTAAAGTATAAACTAATGGATGGGATACTGATACTTCCAAGGGTTAAGAGGTGACCCTGTTGAGGCTATGGAGGCCTGCTGGCAACAGTGGCACCACTTGTGACATTCGAGTATATCTTTAAGTTTAACTCATAAATAATATTTGTTTTCTTTAGTTCAAGCTAACATCTATACATAGTTGTCTTAAATATGATTATACACTTATATCTAATACAAGATATTGTATGCAAATGTTGAATTCTAAATGGTTTTTACAGAGATATTTTTAATAGGAAAAGTTGAGTCCTAGCATCTTATCTTTATTCCTTTTTCTTTGAACTTCCTTGGTATTTTCCAAGAGATAATTGTGTTGCCCAGTGTGTCGCCAATTGTTGTAGACTCAAAAACCCCCCATTTAATGTTTATTTTAGCCATATAATAAAATTATGGGGACCTTTTTTGCATTACATGTAGGCTTTGAGTGTGTTTACTTCATTTCAAGTCTAATGTGCCTTTTATTTACATTTGTTTTATTTTTATAGTTTTCTTAAGTTTGATTAAGTTTTTTTGTTAATAGACTTTGTATTTTGTTTTAAACATCTTAATTATTTAGATTAATGAATAAAGCATAGCCCCCAAGACCAAGCTCGTGTTACAACATGTGGCAATGACTCTCTACTAAACAATAATGAAACTTTTAGTTACTAGAGTATTCTTTTGGAAACCTTTATAATCAAATTTCAGTGATATATATTATAAAGTGGTTGTAGTTTATTAGAGACTCATATATCATGTAGCCCTCCTCCTCTCCCTTATATCAAAGAATTCCTTATCATAGTTTTCTTATGTGTCACCACTCGAAACCTCTGATCTCCGATATACGATAATCATTAAAATTCAAACTTCAATATCATATTTCCTTGATTTCCACTCCCTCAGATTGTCGATATCCCTAAAGGTCTTCGATAGCCGATTTTTGATAATCCAAATACCTCTGATCTCTGATAGGCCTTCACTTTGACCTCCAACCTCCGATACACTCCAATCTTCGATATCTGAACCCGATTTGATTTAAATTCTTGATTGATTATAATATCATGTCCACTCCCATATCAAAACTTTTGAAGTGATACTCTGTTATGACTTAACCCTTTGATCATCGATTTAGTTACAGATCCAGTATAGTTATTGAAACAAATTAATTATGAATTTGTATCTGCTCCATATTAGAGCTACCCATATCGCAAATATTTTGTGTTGTCTCATTTTAAAAGTTGCGATGAGCTTACCTCTGATTCCACTCAAATGCTGCCACATCTCACTATTTGGTACGACTGTAATGTTTTAATAATAAAAAAAATCCATTTAATTTGTTACAAGTTGGTCTCACAACTCATATTTTAGATTTGATAGTTTTCTTATACTATGGCTTGTTTTTTACCCAATTTCGAGTAATTTTGGCCCTCCTATATTCACAAAGAAGCTTCCAAGATGAAATATACTAACAGATCCAACAATTGATCCCTAAAAGAACTCCTCCAGGTGGAAAAGGGGATCCAAATTGCGCAAGAAATCGTTATCGCTGTTAAAACAATTGAATACGGTCTTATCTGAGAATGAGCTAAATTGGGCATCTCGTCAAGCCATAGCCACTCATATTTTGTTAGAATTTGATCTAAAGGAATATTGTTGCTCTATTTTTCTTTTATTTTCTCAATCTGTTGAGAAAATCAAGGGAGACTGTTAGTATTCCCAACATGTATGAATACCATCTCTGGGCTCTGTAATAGGGGATTCGAATCTGAAATAAAAGAGGCAAAGTAATGCTTGGGCTTACAACCTATTTGTAAGGAGGAAGTTTTTTTATTCATTTACACTATTGTAGTGAGAGTTGATCCATATTTGCAAGTAGGAAATCGAGTTTAGAGGTATTAGACGACTTGCACTACTGTAACTCTCTATTGTTTTCTGTAACTTAATTCATCTTTATAATAATATTTATTTCTGTAATTAGTTTCATATCACTACTGCTTTCTCTGTTATTGAAAGTAAATGATTTAGCTTTCAGATATCATTTCTAGTGATGAGTATGTATGTGGCTTTTCAGCACTAATGTTGATTGTTTATTGAAATGCTCATTTAGAATCTGGTTAAGCTATCTTGCAGGGTTAATCAGAAATGAGATTTGAAACTGGAACTTGCACAAGGACAAACTTTTATCTTCTTGAGCTACTAGTTATCTAAAAGTTTAATCTTATAGATGTCCCACTTCATACATGTCATGTATTTGAACTATTTCAGTATTGTGGCATGAATCTTTTGGTCCTTATGCATATGTTGTATTAAGATTTGGATTTATTTATTGTTAAGTGTCTAGTAACTAATTATTAGGCATTTGGTTGTTCATAATTGTTTTAACAAGGATTAGATCTTGTGAACTATTTCCTTGGTCTAGTTCCTTCATTTTATTTCAATTCCTACATGCTTCGTTTCCCATCCTTTTAGCTTGCTCTTGACTGAGAGAATGACTAATCCTTCCTTCAATCGAGATAGGTCTAGTATTAGATGCATCTTAGATTATACTTTGCATTTAGTTATACTTTCTACATTCTAGGATTCCTCTTATCAAAGAGGCAAACTTAAATTATGGCTTGGGTGAACTTCATATCAGATTAAGGATCACTTTCTTGCCTAATCAGCAATAGGGCTAATCTGATGTCTCTTCTCTATTGGTAGGTGAAAGTCATATTTTAAGCCAGTGGATATAGAGAGAAGGTAATTGGACCTAGTTTATTCAGTTGGACCACCATTTCAATGGAAAATGAGCTGCTCTAAGTTCCCGATCAAGTGGTCTCCCTTATAATGTTGTAGGTAGAGATTTTCGAGCCTTCAACATGTACTTTACATCTTTCATTAATCATCAGAAGCTCATCAAGCCAACACCCTTTCATGCATGTATCATGAATATAGTAAGACTATTCTTTATATGTTTGTAGTATATGTTGATGTAATACATACTAAAGATAATGAACTATTTTGTCGATTTAGATATAAATCTTGTCGAATGGGTGTTTTTTATGCTTTCATGGTTGTGTTTATTTTGTGAACTAATTTGCAAATTAATCAACAAGTCTTTCTCTTTTGCTTGTGTCTCTCTTAGGATAGTACTATTACTTCCATATTAGAGGCTCATCTCTCTTACGTTCATGGAAGCTCCCACTACACTCTACACTCGGTGTCACACAAAGCTTACAATCTTACTACCCAAAAGTTGTGCTTATGATTTATTGTTTATGTGTTGAAACCAAGGAATACCTATCAATCACTCATAGTGGTGGCTAGAACATATAACAAGATGGTACTCTAATACCAAACGGTGTGAGGACTAATTGGGACTTCATATTTGGGGACTCCCTAATATGTTGGTAGCAACCAGAAACGTCAACATCCTGGTGCTATAATGAGGATTAGATGACTATATGATCTTGTTAAGTCTATTTCAATCTATTAGCTAAGATGAATTCATCCCAATTCAAAATCCCAAGGTTTTTTTCAAAAGGTTTAGATCTTTCAATCCCGACAAAGACAACATTTAAAGTTTGATGGCAAGGGTCCAACAACTGTAATTATTATGTGATTGAATTTGGTAATTTTTGCTTCAAAAGTAGATTTTATTAAAAATATATTCTTGCAAGGTTGTTTTCTATTACATTGGATGGTCATGCCAAGCAGTGGTGTTATTCTTTACCTGCTACTTCTATCTTTTATTTTAAACAATTGGTTAATGAGCTTCATCCTATCTTTGACAAGTATGACTATCAAGATGTTCTTAATGAAATGAATTAGCTTATGATGGAATAAATGAATCTCTCGAAAAGTATTTTGATAGATTCAAGCACCTTTGTTATTAGTTTTTAGATGAGGATGTGGATTCAGAATTTTTGGATGAGAAATTTCAATTCCTGGTTAGTATTTAGAGGAAATCTTTTGAATTAGGTCCAATGTATTGTCCCATTCAAGAAGAACTATAATGTTATAAGGAAGAATCTATTGCCCCTTTTATCCCCTTTCATCTTCCTTTTGATATTCCATGTTTTGAGCCTATCCATTTCAGAAAACCTAAAAATCAAATCCATTAACCTCATTCGACAACCATTCCTAAAGCTTAGGAATCTTTTGGTGAGGAATTAATTTTCTTCTCTTCTCTTTCTCCAAATGATGATTCTCCTTGTCCTATCAATCGTTCATCTCATAGTCTTGATAATCAAGTTGTTGAACTTCAACCCATTAATCAAGTTAAACCCTTGGTCAAACATTATCCTAATCATCTTGTCTCTCTCAAATTACATTATGATGGTTTTCCAAGTTTAATAGATGAATATTTGCTTTCGCATTAAATTTTGGATTCACAGAATTTTCAAATCCAGACTGACATGATCATTGAGGAGTTTCTTTCAGAAATATTTGTTCAAGATGATGACATGATGATCATTGAAGATTTTTGTTGCAGTCTTGTAAATATATCAGATGAAAATCAAGCATTCCATGAATCTTGTGATTTGAACAACTCTTGTTTAACTTATGATGAGTGTATCAACCAATGTTGTACGAAAAAATAGTCGACCCTATTCTCTCAGTCCAAGTTTTCATGTTTCGAAAGTAAAAATTCCTATCAAGAAGATAGGATAATTTAGTCGATGTTGATGGTTATGTCAAGTTCCTGCTATCCCTACAACACTTTTGAATTTGGTCAGTTTAAGGTTTTCTCACAAAATTTTATTATAAGTATTATTTCATGGGATGTGGATTCATTCTTTAGGGATTTACGATTTCTTCATGTTGAATTTTTTGGCCCTTAGGATAGAAAGTTTGATCAGATATCTAAACTCCAACTGACTCATCCTTCCTCATGCAAATATTTGGTCTAGAATTTGGAAACAAAGAATGAGCTTAATGATTGTCAAATCTTGTGATATGACTAATTTCTTTCTTCATCCATTGAAGGGCTTGACCCACACACCAACACAAACTATTGTCAATCTGTATGTGATTCATAGTTAGATATAGATCTTGCATATGGTGTGGATATGTTTATTGTTAAATTATATTTGCAATGTTTTTTAGATGGTTGTTTCTATGACCCTGTTGTAGATTGGATAGTAGAATCCTGCCTATCAAGTCCAATGGCTCGTAGTTAGTTCCTTCATACATTTAATCAAAATTTGTATGGAGGAGAACCAAAGAAGTGATGTTGTTATTTATTTTTCTAAGTAGGGCACTCAGTAATTTCACACCATTGGGCTTGATCTCTATGCCTTCATGTTTCCGTGCAATTTTAGATGTTTATTTCCTCACTGCATTACATGTTTTTTCAGTCATACATGGTCATATATTTTGACTTATAGGTCAAGAGCAATTTCTATGGCTACATTGGAAATTCCATTTCACTTATTCCCGATCTTTTGAGCTATTAGTATAGGTTAGGTAGGTTGCATTTAGTTAGCTGCATTGCATTGTTTTCTTTCAATCTTCTTGTTTCTCGTGCCTTATCTCATTGTTCTTTCAGTATTGTTTTGGTTTAAATAATACTTTGCATGGAAGTTAGTTATGAGCTTCGAGATGATGTAACTAATTATTAGGAAAGGAAAATTGTAGTAACGTGCAACCCTTGGCTAACCTACTATGCTTCTTCTTCGATTTGATCTCATATTGTTTATAGTCGATGATGTTTGGATGGAAAATATGATCCATTCAAATAGAGAACCATGAACTTACCATCATGCCCATGTCTATTTAGGATATTTATTTCTTTACTTGGTTTTGTCTTTTAAATAATGTTTCTCTTGTATGTCCAATTGACTAGAGAAAATTAAGGTGAAAACCTATAACGAGAAAACCATCATTAGAGGTATATATACCCCTCTATGAAGGAGCAACCTCTCCTTCTCTTTATAAGTCGAGATCCTTCTTCATGGATTTGATGGGTGTGCTTAAAGCAACCAAGGTAGAAACTACCTCCTTTTTAGTAGGTTCAGGAGACAACCTTCCCTGATCTGGGGGTATCTCCTCCTGTTCAAGTGTAGTGGCATTCTCAAGGCTAGTATCTTTCCGCTATTGCTCCTCTTCTTCTTTCTTTTCTTCGTCCTTTGTTTTTTTCTATCTCTGCTCCTCCTTCTTCTACTACTCCTTCTTCTCCTTCTCCTTCTCCTTCTCTTCTTCTCCTTCTTCTTCTTCAGCACTTGAGGTCGAGTTCCCACCAAGTGCAAGGACTTGGGTCTCAAGGAAGGCTTCTCTATCCATATCTCTAAATGTGAACCAGAGGACAGGGGCTCTTGACCTACTCAAAGCATCCTCTACTATTATCTTGATAAGACCATGGTGTGCTGACTATTGTTGCTTTCCCTCTTTCACCTTTTTGCTCATGTGTATGATTGATTGTAGGAGAAAATATGGCACATTTAATCTTTGGGCTATGGGAAACTTGGTTCAAAATTTCAATTCACGGAGCAACCTGAACTAGTAGCCATAAACTACACTCAGTCTCCCTTCACAAGAAATGAATTTAAGGATCTGGTAGGCTACCTCATCCTAGGGATAGGGAAGAATATCCCTTCTGACTCCATTTTTGTCTTCAATTGGTCTCTCATAATTGGTGAAGAGTTTTTTCTTAGCAAGGGTACTTCTGGCCTTGACTTCCTTTCTCCATTGGACCCCTAGAGGAAGTGTTGTCACTCTATTGATCACCTCAGGATTGATGGTAATGGTCTCTCACCACAATGGTAGCACTTGTTCTTTCTCGAGGGTTTAGTGCCATGGAAAACTCATGAGTAATATCATCGTCACATCCCTTGAGAAACTCAAAGAAGCCTAACCAATGATGCCTCTTGGAAATGTCTATCACAGGGGGATGAAGGTGAATTCTCGATGTATCTGTGGGCTCTCTCCTATTGAATCCCCCTCCCATTTTCTTCTTTGGTTTCAGCTAATTACATGAGGTTTTCTAGGATAACTTCAGTATGAATTTAAGGGTAGCTAAGAGCTAAACTTTTAGTTGATGACTGCAAGTACTAAAACTCCTTATAACCACAATTTTTTTTTTTATACTTTTATAGCCCCAAACTCTTTTTAATTCACAGGATGATTGTAATTACTAAGACAATTCAAAGTGCATCAGTGATGCAAACCATGGACAAAAGAGAGATAGACCACTTACTTCTCACTATAATGCCCGAGATTATGACAATTAAGGAACGAGTTGACCCTAAGAACACCCTTGCAGACTTCTTATGGAATTTTAGTGTTTCATGTAGCCTTTTGTGCTTCATGTAGTTTTTTTTTGTAGATTCCTCCTATAGGATTGTTAGAGTAGGGTTGAATTTTGCAATGGCTTCCCAAGCTGGTCCATATCTCCTTTAGTCCGAAATGAGCGAAAAATTCATGAAATTTTGGGGTTTTATGCTATTTAAGGTCAAGGCTCAGAGCGTTGTGCTAGCTGGCAGTGGTACGCGTTTTCTTAATTTGGACCATTTGCCTATTGTTGGTGGGAATTCACTTTCTCCTCATAATCATCACCCACTCCCTCTTAACGGATTCAACCACCCTTTTAATTGATTCTCATTGATGTGACATCCTTACATGGCATGATGACTGAAATATCACTTTTTGATTACACACAGAGAGTGGCCAACTTAACTAGCCACCTCCAGCTTATAAAAAATGACATTTCTTTGACATTTACACATTTTTCATCATATCGTACCTAGGGAAGAGCTGAGTAAGTTACAATACCTGTGCCTACCTTTTTTTGATTGGTGCATGTTGGAGTATTTTACTTTTGTGATGCTACTCGCGGAAGTGCCTCTCTCTTTTTCTGTGTATTTCTTTTTGCTATTGTATGGGTGACTATTTGTTTTGTTCATGCGTGCAGGTGCTTGATATATCTTTGTTGCTATTGTTGTCGTGGAGTATTGCTAGGAAGAACAAGGTATGCATGGATGATGGTATTCCTCCTCACTTTGGTTGGGTAGACAAACTGAGTTTCAAGCTGGTTACAATAGTGGCACCGGGTGCTACAATAGATCTTGTAACAACCCTTTTTCTCCCTTTTAAGGTTTTTTCTTCAGAGGGTTGTTGGTAAGTAGTGTAGGGTTGGAGTATGATAACAGAGCCTTGATGGAGTAGTGAAGGGTTGTGGCAATGGAGGAAATGTACTCTGTTTTTATTATTATTATTATTTTTTATTTCTTGTATTTTTTGAATGAGATAGAGCTAGGCATGGGTATGGTGATTTGAGTCAGGGATGCATGGATGATGGGTGAGTGGTTTGATGAAGTGTATGGTCCCTAATAAACCTAGAATATGCATGCATGATGATGATTTTTTATCGGGTCCCCTTTCCTATAGAATTTCAAGACACCTTGTAGTGTTATAGGATCTTCCCGTAGCTGGTACATGACACCCTGTAGCAAACTAGAAAATGCTAAAAAATGATTTTTGAGGCCCGAAAATGGATATGAATGGTATAGACATGATTGACCTGGATGATATGGAATGGATGGAGGGAGAAATGGAATGAAACTGGAGCATGATATCCCTGTAGCTCTGCATTTTCCATTGTCTTCAAAAACCTGCAAAATGACATAATTTATTAATGGATAGGTTGGAGTTCCTTGTCATGGCATTCTTTTTGTTTTGTTCTTTTTCTTATTTTTTGAGGGACACACAAGCTACCTCAAGAGATATTTTCAACCTGCCTACCTGCCCTGGGCGCCTCAAGGGAGGTTTTCACCCAGGGATCTTTTATTTTTCTTATTTTTCTCTTTTTTCACTCCTGGGTTGTGTCAAGCAGGTTTTCAACCCAAGAGTTCATCTCAAATGCCTCATGGAGGTTTTCATCCAGGCCTCTCTCTCTTTTATTCCAAAAATATAAAAACAATTTTCAAGAATTTTGTGACTTTGGAAGCTAGGACACTTCCAATCACATTTACCTCCTTTCTAATGGTACTGATGAACTCTTCTTTGGACATAGATCTTTTGTAAGCCTTAAATCTGTATCCGTTGATAAGCAAGGGAATACCTTCCTCATCAATGGTATTGATTTGAACAACTCCATTATCATGGCACTTCTCTATCAAGTATGGGCCTAACCACCTTGTCACCAATTTTCCTTTGAAGTCCTTGAACTTGGAATCATATATCAGAGCCTAATCCCCTTCTTAGAAAACCTTGTCCTTGATGTTCTTGTGATGCCAAACCTTCCTCTATGCTAGGATAACTTCAGTTTGTAGAAGGGCTTGCATCTTGAATTCATTTAGACCATTCGACTGGAGAAACCTTTCGTGTTGTGTCTTTGTAACATCCAAATCCAACTATGTTGCCATTCTCAAGGCGTTTTACTCAAATTCAGTGGAGAGCAGAGCCTTCTTTCCATATACCATGTCATAAGGGGTGAAACCAGTGGTTGTCTTCCAGGTTATATTATAGGCCCAAGTGACCTCCACTAGTCTATTAACCCAATCTCTTATGTTGCTGCTCATAACCTTGGTGAGGATGCCTTCTAATGCTCTGTTGGTGACCTCTACTAGTCCATTGGCTTGAGAATGGTAGGTAGTATATTTTCTATGCTTTATCCCATGTTGTCTTAAAAAAATTTCGATCATATGTGATGTGAATTGAGCTCCCTAATTAGTGACTAGTTCTCTATGGTACCCAAATTTGTAGAATACATTCTCCCTTAATAAATCAACCACTTTCTCCTTTCTTGCTACCTTGACAACCTCGGTCTCAACCCACTTTATCAAATAATCAGTGCATACAATTATGTACCTTTTCTTCCCTTATGGTGGATCAATTGGCCCAATGAAATCCATTCCCCACTTGTAAAATGGCTCTAAATCCACCTGAGGTTGCAAGGGAATTTCATCCTTGGGAGTAGGTTTCCCCATCCTCTGGCACTGATCACATCGACTGGTGTATCTTCTTGCATCTTAGTGGAGAGTGGGCCAGTAGTAGCTAGCTTGAAGTACCTTGAAAGTTGTCCTCTTGGCAACAAAGTGACCTCCACAAGGCCCATCATGACAAGCTAAGAGGATGTCAAAGACTTCCTCTTCCCAGACACACCTTCTCAATATTTGATCTAGGCCCAGTTTGAAGAGATTGCCCCCAATCCAAGTGAATGGGGCGCCCTTCCTTACGATCTTGCTATTCTCCCTGGATGACATATTTGAAGGGAAGTTTGCAGCAACTAGGTCGTTTTCTATGTCAGCAAACCATGGAGAGAGAACTAAAATAGAAAATAAATTCTCATTTGGTAGTTGATCATCAACATCCCTTCCTCATCTGCAGTCAAAGAAAGTCTATACAAAAAATTTGCAATTAGATTTTCTTTACTTGGCTTATCAATGATGGTTGAATCAAACTGATACAATAAAAGAAACCATTTAATAATTCTAGCATTCACATCAGGATTATTCATTAAGTACTTTATAGCAACATGGTCAGTATGCACAAAGGTTTGATAACTAGTGATGTAGTGTCTAAATTTATTCAAGGAATGGGCAACAACTAGGAGTTCGTGCTCAGTCATAGTGTAATTCAGTTCAACCTTAGACAAATTTTTGGCAATGAAGTAAATGGCATAAGGAAACTTGTCATCTATCTAGCCTATAGATGATCCTACAACTTTTTCAGATGCATTAGGATGGATGTGGAAAGGGAGAGCCTAATTTTTTCCTCTAAGTATGGGCACAGTAGTTAACTTGTCCTTCAAGATTTCTAGGGCCTCTTAGCAACTATCTGACCAATAAAATTCAGATTCCTTAGCTAGTAGTCCAAATAATGGTGAGGCTACTTTGTTGAAGTCCTTGATAAACCTCCTATAATATCCAGCTAAGCCCAAGAAACTCCTATCATCCCTCTGCTTTTGAGGAGTAGGGACCCTTTTTATGATGGCAATTTTATTTGGGTACACTTATATTCCTTCCTAGTATATTGAATGAGCCAAAATAATCCCTGAATTCATTAAGAATTTAGACTTCTTGGGACTAAATGATAGGTTCATTTAAATTCACTTCTTTAGTACTTTCCCCGAGTTAGAGAGAGCCTCCAAGAAGTCACACCAATAGGGAGTGAAATCATCGATATATATTCCTACAGATTCATGGACTAGATCAGCAAATATGCTCATAACTTCCCTTTGAAAAGTGGTAGGGGCATTACATAAACCAAAAGGAAGGACCCTATAAGAAAAGGTACCCCAAGGACAAGTGAAGGTGGTTTTATCTTGGTCCTCTGGGCTAATTTGGATCTAATTATAACCACTGAATCCATCCAAGAAAGAGAATAACTTCTTCCTTGCAAGACCATCCAAGACTTGATCAATGAAAGATAGAGGAAAATGGTCTATTTTAGTGGCTTTGTTCAACTCTCTGTAATCCCCACGAATCCTCCACTTTCCATTATTCTTTGGGACCAAAACTAGAGGGGACACCCACTCACTATCTAAGATGAGGTAAATGAACCCTACATCCAATAATTTATGCAACTCTTCCTTTATTATGTCTTTGAGGGTTGGGTTCATTCTCCTCTGAGCTTAGCACACTGGTTTGCAGCCTTCCTTGATGTAGATGTGTTGAGTACACTGAAGGATGCACTTCCTTCATTTCCTTATAGATCCAAGGAAAGGCATTTAAGTTTTCTCTCAACATGTTACACAAATTTTCTTCTTGGTTGGCTGAGAGAGAGGGGCTGATCTTCAAAGTCTTAGATGGACCAAATTATACCATTTTGACATGTGCAACACTTGGGTCCATTAGGCATAATTCAGTCCAAGGGTTATCTTCGGATTCCTTCACCAGCTCATCAAGAGGCATGGCGTTGAGGGGCTGGTTCTAGAGGATTTGATCAATGAGGTCATCTTCATCAGGTTTCCCCCTCTTATAATATCATCTAGGGTACAAATTGGATAGGATGTGGTATGATATACTTCATCTTCCTGCTCCTCTTCCAACCATAAGGGTAAGTCATGCTCTAGGGATGGTTGAGCAAGAGGTCACAAGACCAACACTTTGGAAAAATGCCCATTCTTAATGGTCATGTTCCTAGCTCTACAAATTATGTAAACATCATCAATGGCTAGCTTCCAAGGATGAGAGGATAACCATTGAATTTGGTCTTGGGTTGGAGAACTAAGAAGTCAACAAGATACTTCCAGGAATCAATAGAGATCATTACATCCTCGACAACTCCCTCAGGAGCTACTATGGATCTATCTACAAGTTGCACTATTGTTATGGTATTTATTAAGAATCCTTGGAGATTTAGTTTGAGCATGGTCTCCTTAGTCATCAAATTGATGGCATCCCCAAGATCAATCAAGGTGTGAGGGAAAATGAAGCCATCAATGTGCACATCTACCATAGGACTTCCAGGGTCTAGATACTTTGGGCAGATCACTCTCCCCAACATTAGGTCAGACAACTAACCAATGACATTAATGGTAGGGGTGTCTTTCTTTCTGCTCCCAGGATGTTTGAATTATTTTTCCTTGATTAGCTTGTTGTAGATGGGGACATCCTTGATGGCTTGGAGGAGTGGGATTTTAACACATAATTTTTTTCAGTTCTCCCAGAAGTTCAATCTCTTCTGGGGTGTTTCGACTAGGATGGATCAATATTTCAGAAAAAGGAGGTGGATTGGCTTTAGGAACACTCTCTTCCTTTTCTTCTTCAAGCTCCTCAGGTGGAGATGGAGGTTGGTTATCTAGGAGCACTCTTCCAGGCCTGAGGTTGATTTCTTGAATCTCCACAACATAGGCAAGGTAAGATACCTCTCCACTATAGACCTATTGTGCCTTTTTGTTGTTCTGGTTCATATTTGGTTAAGCAAGCATCTGAGGTTGCTTGGGTGGAGCAAGATGAATTAGTTGTGGTTGAGATGGAGGTGGAGATAGTAAAGCAAGAGATTGGTTGAATTGAGGCCTCCAACCTTGTGATGGGGTATTCCACTGAGGATGTGGAGAAGCATATGGCTGAAATGGTTGATTGGCAAGTTGGGTAGGATACTGAGGTGCATAAGACAAAGGACAAGGTGTGGACTATGAATGGTGAATAGGAGAACACCAAGGGGGGTAGGGGTGCACTCTGATTGGGATTGTAATAGGAATATGATGCACCTTGCATGCCATGTTGATATGGCCGAGGTCCTTGAGGCCTCCTTTGATTGATATAACAAAGTTGTTCAGCCCCACCTTCAGCCCCTTGGTATACAACCTTTAATCCAGGTATAGAAGGGCACTTATCTATGGAATATGATGCACCTTGCATGCCCTACTGATATGGTCAAGGTCCTTGAGGCCTCCTTTGATTGCTATACCAGAGTTGTTCAGCCCCACCTTCAGTCCCTTGTTATACAACCTTTAATCCAGGCAGAGAAGGGAACTTATCTATGGAATGATTTTCCTCATAGACCAAACAAACCTCTATATGATTTAGTGGAGATTCATTTATGGGGTGCCTCATAGTGAATTTAGGGAAAAAGATAGCTAAGGTTCTCTCTGTTTCCTCTTGTTTCTTCTTGATCTACATAGTTTCCATTTGCAGAGAAACGGTGTGCAACATTTCACTTTTAAAGTCCTCCAACATGTTTCCAATTTCACTCTTGATAGATGTGTTGGATGAAGAGGAACTGACCAAAGATTAACTAGCCATACCCTTCTTTCTAGCAGCCCTAGATGGTTTTTTAACATTGGTTTGATATCATTATAGGATATCTTATAAATGTCCCCTCCAAACAACATGTTTAGGGTTTCTAGTATGTCCACCCTAATTCCTCTAAGAAGGACTAACTTGAGTGATTCCGGATCAAGGGTACATCTAGACCTTTTGTAACTGAGTTGGAACCTTTCCTCATATTCTTCCAGATATTCATTAGGTCTTGGGGTCATTCTAAATATTTCTTCTTTGGTGTCTTTGGACCTACAATAGTCCTTGTACTTGTTGTTAAAGGATTGCTGCATTTGAGCCCAGGTAGTGATGTTATCCCCAGGTAGACCCATGAACTAGCGCAAGGCTGCATCCTTGAGGGTAGATGGGAACAATTTCAATTTCTGGTCATCAGAGGTATAATCATAAGTTATGTAGATGACAACAAACTCAAACAAGAAGGTATAAGGGTCTTCTGAGGTTAATCTATGGAAGTGACGAAGGGCAAAGGAACTTATACTTTTCATCCTGGTATCTCCATTAGTCTCTCTAATTGGAAAAGCACCCTCATTTATATTTTCAGCCTCATTTTTGTTTTCATCCATGTTTTTAGTGTGTGGAATGGTATATTCTTCTTCTTCCCCAATAGACTCTTCAAATATTTCAGGGTGTTCACGTAAGGGGTCCTATAATTATCCTGCAGTCAGAAAGGGTAGTTGTTAGGTCCCTATACTACTAGTGTAACCCCTTATTATTATTAGTGGAACACCCTTATTGTATTATTGTGCTCATATAGTCCCCATTTTGTTATTATTATTCCCCATAGAAGCCCACTATTGTTATTGTTTTGCCCCTACAATATTATTGTTATGTAGGCTCTAATTGTATTGTGACCCCTTAGACTCCTATATATAGAAAGGAGGTCTTGTCATTTGTATCATCCAAGAATTGTTCATCTGTGTAATGTAAAGGAGGTTTCTCCCTCAAAGAGGCTAATTTTGAAGTCATTGATATATCTTTTCTATCTTTTTGTGAGTTGGTTTCATAACATTTAGTATCAGAGCTTTGGATTCTAGGGTTTTGCTGCTCCAAACAGGTCATTGTGGAATTTTCTCTATAACTTTTTCTCTACGAAGTCTCAGAAGCTAAAAAAAAAACATTTTTTTAGCCAATTGTCTGATCCTTTGGTCCAAATTTCAGATCTTGTCTCATTATTTTCAGAGATTTTGATTGAGGAAGTTAGGTTTTTTGAACTCAAATTCATCTCAAATTGGTCATCATGGATTCTCATAATATTTTTGATTTTTATTCTTTATTTAATTTTTTTTTTTTTCCTGTTAAGGTTTAGACTCTGAAATTAAACCCCATTTGAGCCTAAATCATGATGACACTCGGGCCCAAATTTTAGATCTTGTTTCACTATATTTTAGGAGATATGGTCCAAGACATTTAGGGTTTTTATAGGCTCCCGAATTAAATCCCAAACATGTGACCTTGCAAAAATCATCATAACTTTCTCCTGACCATCACATTGAAATTTCATAAGTTACATAAAGAGGACAAACTGTACTTTTCTGTGTATTGTTTTCAGGTCCGAAGGTCGAAATAGTGACATGTGGCACTTTGTACAAGTTCGCTCTACTGAAAAAGGTATATAATCAAGTCATCTTGGGAGATTGGGTATAACTATTTCTTGGAGAATCCAATTTAGATCAGACTGGTGGCATTGAAAAGAGGACACAAAGGGATACTGCAGGTCACAATTTTAGACCTTGGAGATCCGAAATTTCAGAGATACAATAGATTCAAGATCGAGCTCCTAAAAGCAAGGTAAAAATGACTCGAATCAAGAAAATAGAATCACCTAATAAGAAAAATTGGAGGGATGATTTAAAGAATGTGATCAAAGATATAATCAATAAGATAAATGCTCTACAAGACAAATTGAATGGCAACATGGAATATTTGAAGAAATACATGGAAGGTTTGAAGGAATGTGGGACAAAGTCACTACAAGAAAGGCTTCCTAATACCTAAAAGGTAGTAGAAGAAACTCATGATGAGAACAAAAAAAATGTTAAACATGATTTCATAGACTCTAAAGTTGGATTGAAGACCCACCCATATTCCAAATATAAATATGTGGAAATTTGATGGCAAGGATTCGGTAACTTGGATGCTACATATGGAACAATATTTTGATCTACATGATGTGAAACCATCACAAAAGGTATGTATTTCATCTTTATATTTAGAACTGAATCAGTTTGTATGTTATACAGGGATTTGTTCTTGTAAACAACTTGTCACTTGGTCAATTTTTATGGAGGAAATGATAGCACATTATGAGGATACAAAGAGAAACACCTTCTTTAGCCAATTGATAAATCTCAAGCAAAAGGGCTCAATGGCAGAGCACATTGAGGAATTCCAAAAATTGAATATAAGGGTAAATGATATTCCAGATAAGCATAGCATTGAAGTCTTCATAGGGAATTTAAATGATAACATCCAACATGAGGTTCACCTTTGGGAACCTGATTCATTGGAGAAGGCATACAAGTTGGCAAGAAAAATTGGAAGCAAAATTATGGCAACAAGGAAGCCTACCACTCATAACTATAAATATGGAAGTGTTGTTGCTCCTAGCCTTTCACCGCCTACAAGGTTGACACCACAACAATTGGAATAAAAAAGAATAAAAGGGTTTTGTTACAATTGTGATAGAAAATACACTAATGGTCATAAGTGTGCTGAGAAGAAATTAATTTACATAGATGGGGAAGAGGAGCAAGAAAAGGAACAAGAAATGTCAAAAGAAGAGGATATACACTAGGAACCAATCCCACAGAAAGAAGAAATGAATCTGAATATATCTTGTAATGCATTGACATGAATTACCACTCCTCAAACTCTCAAGATAGAAGGGCATATCAAGAAGAAAAATGTAATAGTGTTGATTGATTCGGGTAGTACCGAGAATATTATTCATTGTAAGATAGCTAATGAATTGAATTTCTTCCTATATCTAGCACCAGAGTCTCAAGTAATGGTTGCAAATGGAGAAACCATAAATTTCTTTGGAAAGTGCCATAATGTTAAGCTATCCATGGGATAATATGTCTTGAATAGTCCAATACTTTCCATTCCAATGGGTGGTGTAGATGTTGTACTAGGAGTCCAATGGCTACAATTTTTGGGTACAATAGCTTTTAATTTTCAAGAACTTTTCTTGAATTTTTTTTGGGAAGGAAAGGAAGTTGAATTAAGGGGTATCGCAGGGAAACCGAGAAATATAATCATCTCTAACAGCATGACAAAGCTTCTAAAGAAAGAACAAAGGGGCGTAATTGCACAATCATGTTCACTAGAGGTTCCCACATCGAAATCATATATTTCTCCATATCTCCAAAATGTTTTGAACAATCATTCCAAGGTATTTGAGACTCCCAAAGGCCTCCCACCTATTCGTGATCATGATCATTCTATTCATTTGATTCCAAGAAGTGTTCCCCCAATATAATCAGAGCCTACATAACAATAATATTATAGGGGCACAACAATAACAATAGTGGCCTTCTATGGGGCATAATAATAAAAACATTGGGAAGAGGGTGCTCAAATTATTGGAGGAGAAATAATTATATGTAAAAATCTCCAAATGTTTCTTTGGAGTACAAGAGGTGGAATATTTGGGTACTCAGTTAGCTCATAGCTTATCTTATCATCCTCAATCTGATGGGCAAACTGAGATAGTGAAAAAATGTTTGGAAGGATATCTTTGTTGCTTTGTATATGATAAAGAAATAGAATGGATCAAGTGGTTGCCTTTGGCTGAATGGTGGTATAACAATTCCTTCCATAATGCAACAAAAATGACCCCATTTATGGCACTTTATAGATATCATCCACCGTCCATCGCATCATCTTTAAAAGAAAATTCTAAGGTTCAAGAAGTGGAAAATCACATTGAGCATCAACAAGAAATTCTCAAACTCTTAAAGGATAACCTCACTTTGGTGCAGAATAGAATGAAACATTAGGCAGATCAACATCGCAGTTAAAGAAGTTTTGATGTAGGTGACTGGGTATTTCTATGACTACAACCATACAACAAAATGTCCCTTAAGCAAGCTAAGAAGGATAATAAATTATCACCAAAGTATTATGGTTTGTACAAGATCTTACAAAATATTGGTACTATGACATACAAATTGGAGCTTCCTGTATCTTCCTGAGTGCACCTAGTTTTGCATGTTTCATGCTTAAAGAAGGTTATAGGTGAGAATATCTTAGTTCAAACAATATTACTAGAACTTGACAAGGAAAAAAAATCATATTGGAACTGGAAGCAGTCACAAAAACAAGAAATCAACAACTATGAAATTGATCAATTTTAGAGTATCTCATCAAGTGGAAGAACTTACCCCAAAATATTCCACATGGGAGGATGATAATTTTATACAGAAACATCTAGAACTACTCAAGCATTAAGGACAACACTTTTTGAGGGAGAGGGGAATGTTAGGTCCCTATACTACTAGTGTAACGCCTTATTGTTATTATTGCAACACCCTTATTGTATTATTGAGCCCATATAGTCCCCATGTTGTTATTATTATGCCCCATAGAAGCCCACTATTATTATTGTTGTGCCCCTACAATATTATTGTTATGTAGGCTCTGATTGTATTGGGACCCCTTAGATCCTATATAAGAAAACAGGCCTTGTCATTTGTATATTATCCAAGAATTGTTCATTTGTGTATGTAAAGGAGGTTGCCCCCTTGAAGAGGCTGATTTTGAAGATTGTTATCTATTTTTTCTATCTTTTTGTGAGTTGTTTCATAACAGAAAGCTGGCAGTCATCGAAGAGAGGGGAAGGTTTGGAATGTTTAAGGGTGTGGGGTATTTGGCAAGAATTTCGTAAAGTGTCCTACTCCTACAAGGCATGAATAAATAAAAATTAAATATTATAATATATATATATATATATATATATATATATATATTATATATTATATATATATATATATATATCTAGTATGTATGAGTTTTTTTCAAAAACCAAATTCAAGACAGAAAGGAAAGCAAGAGTAACATCTATTTAGCAAATGCCAAATAGAAAGAAAAAGGAAGAAATTACATCGACCTAGACACCTCCCCTGAAACGACGCCAAACAGTGATGAGCCTCAGTATTGCAGTAAGACTATTGTAACTCCTATAGCTACCAACTTTAATTTATCAACTCGAGGTTTCGTACAAACATGGAGGTGACAATGTTATATACACAGCAGATGCATCATTCTACTCATGCCACTTCTCAACTAGGGCACTTGACCATTAGTGTTCTAGACCATTGCCCTATTGAACTAAGGGGAGTCTAACTACTGACAGTGGAATGTAAAGCTATTTATAGTGTAGAGAAGGTAAATGCTTGTAAAACCAGGGAATGAAATCCGCCAACGTGTAAATGCTATGAAATGACACAAATCACTTGCAGAAAGGAAACTATGCTAATCTTGTACTTGATCACCTAGCTATCAGGGTTGCTTGAAAATGGAAGCTTACTCTATCATTTCATAATTCAAACATGCATACATTATTTATCTCATTCACACTTGCAGAATAGATGAAGTTCTAAATGCTAAACTTAGAAATGAAAGAACTAATGCTATCTGATCTTACAGGAAGGAAATGAGTGAAGGGATTGGTCTAGGTGGCACTTCTGGTCATGGATTCCAAGATAAGGGGTTAACCTACTCCTAAATTGGGATAGGTTATCATTGCAGGTCAAAACATGGTCAAATTAGGCTGCTACAGTTTTTCTATAGGAAAATGCTACAGGATGTCCTAAACTGCTATAATAAGTTGGATGAGAGGTTTTGGAGGAAAATAATGGTAGCATGAAGTGTTGGAAAGGTGCATGACAATTATGGAAGGTGTAGGGAAGGTAAAAATCACCTAAGTCCAAGCCAAACACTTTAAGAAGGCCAAATTTTCCTAAGACAACTTGCTCACAGTGGATGGAAAATAGAGGTTGGGAATATGGGCTTGTATGTATCAACAGAAGGTGGAGAAGACCTAGGTGGAGTTGGTTGGAGGAGTCCTTTCCTGCAGATCGACAACCCCTATAATAAAACTGTCTCTCTTTTAATTTACAAATTATTGCATGTCAACATTGAAAAGATGAGTTTAATTTAGAAAATATGATCTAACTATTGTTAATGACTAGATCTGTGAAATGGACTACCTTCTAAGATACAAAAATCTTAAGAAGAAAAATAACAACTGCAAATATTTCCAAGGAATCATAAATAATTTTCTAGCTAAGAATGAGACTTGATCTAGGCAATGAAAAAAATACAAACTTTGTTTTTGGGTTGTGAGAGTGAGGTCCCCTAATCATGATCCCATAAGGGAGAAGAGATAAAGGTCATTTTCACAAGCTATTCTGGTATATTCTCCTTCACTAGACTGCAACATTAATCTACTCTTTAAGCTAATGAAATCACAAATAAGTAATAACTTAATCATTCTAAGCTAAACATAAACATAAATAAATTTAGCAGTTAATCACCATTCTAATCTAAGAATACATATACAAAAGAGAGGAACTTTTGCTGCTAAGGTTGGGCCCTAACCCAAGAGCTTTAGCCCTCTGAGTCAACTCAGTGTTGGATCATAACAGAATTTCTCATTATCATAAAAATGTCAAACACATCATAACAATAATAGTCAAATGTGCTTCAGATTAATGGCCTCTTGGCTACAATAAAAATTTGAATCCTAATGAGTCCCTTAGCTTTTTATTTACAAAAAATTGGATCTACCAATAGCTCCCTATAAAATAGGGATACTTGGCTCCCTAACTCGAGAACAACTTTTCCTTGACTGGCACTAGCTTGGCTGCCAATGATCTCGGCTTGCTTGGCTGCCAATGATCTCGGCTTGCTTGGCTGCCAGTGACACTGAGCTGATGAGATAGAAGGGGAGAATCTTCGAGTGATTTGAGGAGTTAAGGAGGGAGACCACTTCCTAGAATCTCTCTTGCTTTCCTACTCTGATTCCCTGCACTCAAGTCAACTCAAAACTACTCCAAATTATTGCATTTAACACACATTAGTCCATAGGACATAGTAACTTACTTTTACTCTTCTCTCTAAGAAAAATATAATAAAATTTTTAAATAAATGTGAGAAAAGACAATTTAATAAGTTGGAGAGTGGCATTGTGACCCATATATTTTACCTATTGATGAGCCTCATTAGTTAGAGCCTTCAATTGGGTAGATATCCTTTCTTATGAACTATAATGTCATGTACGACAGGCCAAAGAAGCCTTACCAGCAAAGCAAGCACCAAAATTCTAATGTTCGCTTATATGTTATATGGGATCTATGCTTGGTATGCATTCAGTGGGTGAAATGGAACTAGACTCCACATGAAAAGTTGCTTGTCTATTTCCACTGCAGACTATTATCAAAGACTATATTCTAAGGATGTTATGACCAGTTGGCAGAGAATTTATGTGCAGTACTTTACTATATGATCTATGAGATTGATCCTCCTTGCATGACCAATAAGGTTAAGGAGGCACAATATGATATTGCATATTGGTTTTCCTCACCAGACAACACATACGTCAAATATTTTGAGTGCCATACAACCCATCACCTTATGCCAAGCTATGTGACCAAAATGGTAGTTTTGCAAGAGGTATTCTATCTATTGAAAAAAAAAAATTCTACACAACTCCATAGAAGGAAAAAGGCTCCTTGACCCACTCTTCCTTCACGGATTAGACTCTATGAGCTAAAGAGCCTCAAGGCAGCTGAAACTGAAATTGAAGAACTCAATCACCTTCATTTCAAAACTAGGAGTTTTCATAGATATGATCCTAGAAAGGTGTGAAGGAAAGATTGTTATAGGATACAATACACCTGGGAATATGTGCCAGTGAATACTTTGGAGAATGAAAATATTAAGAATTGTTACATTGCATTGAGAAAGAACCACCTAGGAGATGAGGCAGGTCCCTCCTAATTGTTGGATGTGGACACCGATTGTCTTCTTGATTGTTCAAAGGATTTTGTTTCAGTCATGGTAGATCCCTATTCCTAATGGGGTGGAACTTTTGTTCATTAGGTGTATTATCTGACGGTAAAAGTTATGTTAATTTAGGGTTTTTTTCCCTAGAAGGTAACCCTTGATTTATATTAGGAAATTGTACTATGGTTGAGTATGATTGTTTTGAGCTAGGAAGAGAGAGGAGATTGTGTATGAGCAAAGAGGAAATTACAACGGATCTGTTGTAGGTTGTATCTCTTCATTTTGTTGGATAATATAAAAGGAAGGACTAATTGTTTCTCTGTGGATGTAGCCCAAATTGGGTGAACCACATATATCTATGTCTCCCTTGTTTTATGAATTTTTTGTATTTGTGTTTCCACAATATGTTGTGTATTTCATTGATTCGTTAATTAATTTCTAACAATTGGTATCAGAGTCAAAGGTTTATTTGGCCAATAAACTTGTAGGAGAGAAGGGTTCCCGGTTCGAGTGGGAGCAATGGCAAAAGATGGTAGGTTTAGGGTTGAGAAATTTAACGACCAAAACTACCAGTTTTGGAAGATGCAGATTGAAGATTATTAGTATTAGAAATATATGTACCTACCATTGAGCGGAAAATCAAAGAAGTAGACTAGTATGACAGACACAAAATGGGAGATTCTCGATAGAAAGGCACTAGAAACAATACAATTGTGTCCGGAAGCGTCGGTAGCATTCAACATTTCAAAGGAAATGGCAACAAAAGGTTTAATAACGGCACTTGCCAAACTATATGAAAAACCCTCAGCCTCAAATAAGGTATTTCTTATGAAGCGTCTATTTAATATAATATGCAAAAGGGTGGATTAGTCATTGATCATTTAAATGAATTTAACACGGTTACCAGTTAGTTAAGTTTTGTAGGGGTAAATTTTGATGATGAAGTTAGGGCTCTGTCATTTCTGTGCTCATTGCCAAAAAGTTGGAATGGCCTAGTTCTGGCCATTAGTAACTCTATCTCTGGATCGAGTACTTTAAATTTTGATGATGTTGTTGGTGCCATCCTTAGTGAGGAAATGCAATGGAAAAGCTCTGGTCAGATATTAGGTAATTATTTGAATGTAGAGACTAGGGGAAGAAAAAAGGAAAGGGGAAGGAGCCCAGGAAATCACAGTAATTCAAGAAAAGTCAGATCCAAATCCAGATCAGGGATAGTGTGCTGGAAATGTGGGAAGAAAGGACACCTAAAGAAAGACTGCAAATCTCGGAAGGGAAAAGAAGGAGATGGAAAACAAGAGAACAATCATGAAGTGAATGTGACAATGGATGTGTTGCAAGATGATTTGCTTCTTTCATTAAAGAATATTATTGATGCCTAGATGGTAGATTCAGGGGCCTCATTCCATGCCATACTTGATAGGAAACATTTTCATGATTATGTTTAAGGAGATTTTCGACAGGTTCGTCTAGGTGATGATAAACCCTATAAAATTGTTGGAATGGGTAAGGTTTTTATATAAAAAAAAATAGAATGGAAACTAATGGCTATTGAAGAAGGCAATACATGTTCCAGATCTAAAGAAAAATCTAATTTCAATAGGGCAGTTGGGAGGTGAATATTGTGTAACTACTTTTACAGACAAAACCTGGAAGGTCACTAAAGGAGCCTTGGTAATAGCAAAAGGAGAAATGTTGGTACATTATATTATGAAATATTATTTATAATTTTGTTAATGCTTTTAACCTCCACAGGTGCAAATACAACATGTTGGCATCATAGGCTCAAGAACATGAGGGAGAAGTGGATGCAAATTCTTCACTCTAGAAATTTGTTGTTAGGTTTAAAGCATGCTGATTTGGATTCTTATGAAAATTGTGTTTATGGAAAACATAAGAGAGTCAGATTTATCAGAGTTGGGAAGGGAAATAAGAGAGAAAAAGTATATCTTGTGCATTAAGATGTATGGGGACCTACTTAGGTATCATATCTCCATGGATCCTGCTATTATGTTAATTTTATTAATGATGCAACTAGGAAAACCTGGATTTATTGTATTCAAAATAAATCTGATGTATTTGGCATTTTCAAGAAATTGAAATCTTTGGTTGAGAATGATATAGGAAAGAAGTTGAAGTGTGTCAAATCAGAAAATGGAGGTGAATAATACAACAAAGAGTTTTATAACTATTGTCTAGAGCATGTAATTCACAGAGAGAAGATAGTTCTAGGAACACCATAGGAAAATGGTGTGTCAGAAAAGATGAACATGAAACTCACGGAGTGTGCAAGGTGCATGAGATTGCATGTAGGATTTCCCTAAAAATTTTGTGCAGATGCTATAGATACTATTCTTTATCTAATAAATAGAGGGCCTTAAAGTTCCTTGGATGGTGGTATTCCACAGGAGGCATGGACAGGTAAAAAGATAAACTAATCATTTTTAAAGAATTTCGGTTGTGAAGCCTTTGTCCACATCAAAAAAGAAAATAGAACAAAGCTTGAGGAAAAATCAAAGAAATGTACCTTTATTAGATATGGTGTAAATGGTTTTGGTTATCACTTATATGATTATGAAAATCACAAAAATCATTAGGAGCAGAGGTGTCATATTCAATGAAAAGGTCTTGTATCAGGATCAAATGTAGGGAAATAAACAGTAAAAAGAAAGCAAAGAATATGCAATGCTTGATGAGATCACAAAAAAAAGTAAAGGTGTCTGAAAATCATAATGATCAGCAACCACAACAACAACGGGCACCTCAAACACCTGAAACTAGTGTTAGAAGATCTACCAGGATAATTAGACCCCCTAAATGATACTCTCCTTCATTATTTTATGTATTTTTGAGTGATTTTGGTTAACTAGAAAGATATGAAGAAACAATGCAGGTAGAAACAAGGAAGAAGTGGGAGCAAGCAATGGAAGAAGAGATGGACTCCTTGATGTAAAACCAGACTTGGGACTTAGTCAAGTTGCCTGATGGTAAAACAACATTGCACAATAAATGGGTTTATAGGTTGAAGGAAGAAGATGGAGGTAAACCAAGGTATAAGGCTATACTTGTGTTGAAGGGATTTGCACAAAAGAAAGGTATAGAATTTGATGAACTTTTTTCTCTTGTTGTTAAAATGACTTCAATCATAAATATTTTAAGTCTACTGGCAACAAAAGATTTGCATCTTGAGCAGTTAGATGTAAATACAACCTTTCTCCATGGGGATTTGGAGGAAGAAATATATATGTAACAACCACAAGGGTATGCATTCAACGGGATGGAGAAATTAGTGTGCAAATTGAGGAATAGCTTGTATGGCTTAAAACAGGCTCCAAGGTAGTGGTATCTAACATTTGACAGGTTTTTGTCTGAACAAGGTTATAATAGATTTCACTCTAACCATTGTGTTTACCTTAAACATCAAAATGATGGCAGCTATATTATATTTTATTGTATGTAGATAATGTGCTTGTTGCGGGTATAAAATTTAGGAAATAAATGTGCTCAAAGGAAAATTGGAAAATTCATTTGCAATGAAGGATTCGGGTGCTGCAAAACAAATCCTTGGTATGAGAATAACTAGAGACAAGAAAAATCGCAAATTAACATTGTCTCATGGTGAGTACGTAGAAAAAGTGTTGGAAAGATTTAATATGCAGAATGCAAAACTAGTTAGTATACCTTTGGCTAGCCATTTAAAAATAAGTAAGGAGATGTGTCCCAAGACCTAGGAAGAGATGGATTATATGTGTAAAGTTCCACATGCATCAACATTTGGAAGCTTAATGTATGCAATGGTTTGCACAAGGCCTGATATTGCACATGAAGTGGGAGTTGTAAGCATGTATATGAACAATCCAGGAAAATAACATTGGAAGGCAGTGAAGTTGATTCTCAGGTATTTGAGAGGTACCACAACTCAATAATTATGCTTTGGTGGTTCAAACATTGCTCTACATGGATATGTTGATACATATATGGCATGTGATAGAGATAACAAGAGGATCACCATATGATATGTGTTTATTGTAGATGGAACAACTGTCAGTTGGGTTTCAAAGTTGGAAAACATTGTTTCACTTTCAACAACAGAAGCAAAGTATGTTGCTACTATATAGGCTAGTAAAGAAATGTTTTTGTTACAAAGGTTTATGGATGAGTTGGGAAAGAAGCAGGAGATGGATAGGTTATACAATGACAACTAGAGTGTCATTCATCTTACAAAGAACTCATCATTTCATTCCAAGACTAAACATATACATTTCAAGTACCATTTCATATGGTCAGTGTTGGAAGATGGACACTTGAAGCTGGAAAAGATGCACACTATCCATAATCCTGCAGATATGTTAAAAAAAGTTGTAACAAGGGAGAAACTAAGATTATGCTCAGTTTCAGTTGGTATTGAAGTATGATGATGAAGATGAGAAAAAACCAATTCCAAAGTGGAAGCATTGTCCAACAAGTGAAGCAGCGGTGGAGTTTTTATAATCAGTCTCCAAGTGGGAGATTGTTGGGTGTGGAGCTTGATTATCTTGCTGATTGTTCAAATTCTTTTGTTTAATTCGCATTGGATCCCTATTCCTAACGAGGTGGAAACACCACCTATTTAATTTCCATCAGGGGGGTCAAGGGGGGGTGAGGACAACTTTTATGAGCCCCCCTGAAGCTAAAATAGATGAAAATTTGCCTTGTAGAATATAATAATTTTGTAGCCAATATGGGTCGTTCATTAGGAAGATGATCTAATGTTAGAAGTTATGTTAATTCAAGGTCTTTTTCCCTAGAATGAAACCCTTGGTTTATATGAGCAAATTGTATTGTGGTTGAGTATGATTGTTCTAAGTGAGGAAGAGAGAGGAGATTATGTATGAGCAAAGAGGAAATTACAGTGAACCTGTTGTAGGTTGTATCTCTTCATTTTGCTGGATAATATAAAAGGAAGGACCGGATGTTTCTTCATGGACATAGCCCAAATTGGCTGAACCACGTATATTTGTGTCTCCCTTATTTTATGCATCTCTGTTTTGTGTTTCCGTAATATTTTTGTATTTTATTACTTCGTTAATTAATTTATAACACTAGTTTCCAGAAGTTCCATATGTATAAAAAGAGGAGACACAACAAGTAGTAAATGCTCAAGAAAACACTGCAACACCCAAAAATAGTATCAAACATGATCTAGTGGCAAAAACCAACAGAAATTTTAAAGCTAATTCGATGTGCAAAGGTGCCATTGAGGCAAAGCAGCAAAAGAAACAAAGAGAGGTGGAAAAGAGAACATTACAGGTGAAGAATTAGTAAGAAGAAGAGCGCAAGAGAGAGAAGGAACACTCATATAAATAATCAGAAGAAAAGAGGAAGCAAGAAGGCCTGCTTAGGAAAAATCATGAAGTAGAGTTAAGGAAAGCAGAAGAAGAAAGGTGAAGAGAACAATAAGAAGAACAACAATAGCGGTCACAGGAGGAAGAAGCTACACAGATAATAGAGGAAGAACAGATGGTCCAAGAGATAGAAGAAGAAATGGAAGAAGAGATGTCATTTAACCCATTGTTGATGAACCAAGCACTCTATTAGAACCTCCTCTTACCGGTGGCCATCTCCCATTAAACGAAATGGTAATTGTACCTCCACTAGATGATAAGGTCATGGATGTATGAAATGTTACCTTCAATCAATTAAAGAAAATGATTGTGGAATAAAGGCGAATGTACTTCCCAAATGATCTTAAACATCCAGTATCAATATCCATCAAGAAGGTAATAATAGTTAATACCAAGAGAAATCCCAGAGTAATCATGGAAGCAAATGTCGCTTTTGCGGAAATAGCACAAGACAAATCAGAGTATCTTATGAGAAAGAATGCATGACTAACAAATGAGTTAGTTGTGGAAAAGCGACAGGTAGATAATCACACTGTAGAGAATCAACGGTTATCTTATACTAGTCTTAGCACAGTGGAGTTACAGTCAAAAATACTTGAAGATTTGGGGCCAATGGAGGACACCATGAAACAACTATATAACATGATGATTCTCTTGCATGAGGTATTGACACCCCTATTCATAATAGAGAAGAAATATTAGGAGATATCGAAGCTCCTAAAGGCGACAAATAGAGTTATAGATTTGATACATGAGTGGGGTGTCAAGTACCCAGATGTTCCAAAGCAGTTGGTCATGAAGGACAAAATTATCGCTGAGATGGAAAGAGTACAATTAAGAGTCCATATTCATAACTACACCCATCTTTGTGAACAAGTGACCAACACCATATATTCTTATGGTCGAATGCATAATGGTTTGGAGTCTTTGACACATAAACATAGAATGCCTTATGTGAGTTAACTTGGAGAGATAAGAGGCAAGAATATCATCATGCGTGAGATAAAACAATTCATTGAGCAAATTGAGAAAGCATTATATTAGGAAGGCATGGAGATCACCGGGTGGGACTCCTATACCAGACAGTGTGCGGTCTAATTAGGAATTCATGTTAAGGAGCTCCACTATATGTTGGCAGAATCAAGCACCGTCAACATCTTGGCATTAGAAGGAGGGTCAGATGACAAGCTAATAATTTTAAGTCTGCTTGAATCTCTTATCTAAAATGGCTTCATCCCAAATCATAATCTTGAGGTATTTTTCAAAAGCTTTGGATATTTTAATACACATAGAATTATTACATAACTTGTCACATTTAAATTTTGGTGGCAAGGGTCCAACAACCATACTTGATTATGTGATTTAATTTGTTCAATTTTTCATTAAAAGTGAAGTTTATTCTGAATATATTCTTGCAAGGTTGTTTACCCTTGCATTGGATGTCTGTGCCAGGAAGTGGTGTTATTCTTTACCTGTTGCTTCTATCTTTTCTTTTAAATAATTAGTTAATGACCTTTGTCATCTATTTGACAAGTATGACCATCAATATGTTCTAGAACAATTTTCTAATAGATTCCTTCACCTTTGTTATGAATTTCTAGATGAGGATGTGGATGGGGAATTTTTGGATGATGTTGACGATGCTAGACCCGCCAAAATTCACAGGATCTCCCTGGTATGAAGTCCCAACTAGACCTCACATTGTTTGGTGTAGGTGTCCCATCTGATATGATGGCTTAATTGTCATTATCTTAAAGATATGCCTCAGCTCTTGTTTGTCAGCACACAAGTTTGGTTTACTTTGTCTTCTAACAAGGAGGTTCGTGTGCCTAGTGAGTTATGAGTGTCGCTTGTGTCAAAGTTCTTTCATTGCAGAGGGAGAGGGTGGAAGTGAGTCTCAAGTTGAAAGGGAATCATGCCAACTTTGTTAGAGACACACAACACAATAGGACATGAGAATCTTCTGGTGAAGTAGTCCAGATGGATGCGGCAACCACAAACACAAAGTGAACAAATAGCATGCACAACACTCAATGGAATAGTCCACACGAGGGCGATGGGCATTATAACAAGTTTACACAAATGAATCTATCGAGTGTCCAGTGGGATAGCCCACACGACCGAGACAATGTTAGCAACTAATAAAACACATTTCCAACAACATATATACTAAAACAACCGAAATAGTTCAACTCTCTTAATACAAGTTAAAGCAACGTGCATTACAAGCATCCAAATAATAGTCTTACAAACGAATACAATACATGTGTGAAAATGTGTCGGCCTGTTAATAGGCTTCTAAATTAAGCGAAAGTTCCAAGACACATCTGTACACCATTACATCAATAACCTCGATACGGGGCGTTAGAGCCACTACTCGCTCCTCAAAGAAAATATTATAGACTCTCAAGACTATGTGGGAGGAGCTAGGGTGAACTCCAAATGAGGGGTATTTATAGCCAATGGTAAAGTTGGCCATTGTCACTGTTTGACTTCCCTCATGACTGCTTGACTTACATGACTCTTTAGATTCACATGTGGGTGTGGGTCTCTTGGATTTCCATGTTACATTACATTAATTACAACAATATTTCCCACAGTAGTGATGTGGCCAAGATGCCTCATGACATGACTCGACACGATAGTGCTGGTATGTTCATGTTGATGGTGGTTTCCATGTCGAGCCAAAATGCTACTGAGCGATGAGTTTTCTCTTGGTGTATCATAGCTTCACCTCTGCATAGCAAGGTGTGAAAAGTATTTTATGGTCTTGGTGTTCGCTTGATTTTCATGCATGTGCATGTGTCTCCTTTGCTTGCTACTTGGTACGCTTCATGTGTTCGTCCATTCGCGAACAATTCTTCTAGCATGTGCTCCTTATTCATCCCATTCATCATCATGCCATGTCTCATCCATGTACATGTATCTGTAATCACTCATGATGAGATGACATCAAATCTAGAAATGTCTTCGTCTACCATGATGCATTATTTTTCAATTTCGAATGCAAGTGACTGGGAGAGAGGACAAGGCTCTGAACTGCACAAGTCACATTTCAAGATGGGATGCAGGCTCTGGGAACTGTCCCTAAAAATTATGTAGAGGTCACTGGGGGGATGAGATGGCCAATCCAGATTAGAAGTGATTTTCTCTGTGATTTAGCTCAGCTGGAGGGTAGATCTGCACAATTTTTTCAGGGAGATAGTGTAGGCAGCAGAGAGAGATTAGCAATGAAAACTGTGCAACTTCTTTGGGGACCTGGCAGCAGGCTGCGAAAGGTTACTGACAAAAATTGCACAAAGCTAGGAGGCTAGCCTACTGGACATCCCTGCGCAGTTTCTGAGCTAAGTAAGATGTTAGGCAGTTGGGAAACTACTCATGAAAACTATGTAGTTTTCAGGAGGAGCAGCAAGCCAACTGACTGGTCACTGGCTAGAAAAAATATGCAAATTTTTAGGGCAGTGCAGTGAGAGGTAATGGGTGTCTGTCTAGCATATCTGCGCAGTGTCTTCAGTCAGCGGAAGAGGGCATATTTGGCAACTTTGGCCTATTCTTTTAGAGGATTGAGGTCCGGGTTCACTACCCAATCAAACTCTCTGGTTGATCAGCTGGAGGCTTGATGGTGTTTCTTACGGGCAGTGCAGATTGAGATGGCTTGCTAATAAACTTCTGTGTTGTTCTGGGTGACATTCAGTTAGGTCGAATCCAAGATTGTGTAGTGCAAACTACCTGGGAAGAAACCTCAAGCTCTACGCAATTCTGGGCAGCATTAGATGTTCACTAAGAGCTAAGATTGCGCAGTGCAGCTCAGTGAAGGTCCGAATGTTGGAGGGAGGTCCAGTCGACAGAGTTTCAGAAAAATGACTAAGTGTGTGAGCGAGTGAACTTTTGAATGCATGACCTTGCGAACACACACTCAGAATGACTCAACGACAAGACACCTCAAACCATCAAGACAACATACACTTAGTGTGATTGACCGACGGGTGTGAGTGCCAAGCACAACAATTGAGATAGACATTCAGATGACCGTGACAACACTTGCACGACAATGCTTACAACATCGTGTGTGAGTGTGATAGATGTTTACATAGTGAACACAACTCAGACACAACCTTCAACATCACTAGAACAAGGTCACAAGCATGACATAGAAATTAGCATGCTGAAGACGACAGTTGGTCAAATAAGTGAAAAGGAAGAAACACATGTAGAAGAAACACATAAAATGACCGTGTTTGCACACATGCATGTTACCAAGGACATGATGATACACCATTGACAAGATTTCCTGCAAACTCAACTAAGAGGTGTACTTCAGAAGGTGTTATTTACTTACCATACTTACCCTCAATATGATCATGCATTTGACGGAGTTTTCATGTGGTCCTGATCTTTTCGATTACTTGGTTCCTTGTTCCTTCTCCTCAACTCCTTGGAAACGATTTCAACATGTCACCTTTTCATGTAGTCATTGAGAGGTATATCTACGCAATTTCAATGGACAGTGACTACTACCAAAATGAGGCCCTGGGAAGCCTGTCTACGCAGTTTCTGCATGCAAGACAAATAGGGCAGCTTGGACAACATTGTGTAGTTTTGAGGCACAAGACATTGTTGTGGGATGGGGTTCCTGGGAGGACACCTCTATGCAATTTCTGATTGCAGTGCAGCTAGATTGCTCTGCACATTTCTAGAGAGCAGTGTTTGCTACTTGACTGCTCTGTGCATTTTTGGAGAGCAGTGTTGGCTGGGGTCTTTGTAGGCTGTGGCGCTTCAGCAGGCAAGGGAGGTTGGTGTCTCTGCAAGTTGCAAAGTTTCAGCTGGAAAGGGAGGTTGGTGTCTTTACGTACTGTGGGGCTTTAGTAGGCAAGGGAGGAAGCTTGATGGTCGCAAAAGCAAAGTACATAGTTCCAGGAAGCTGGATGAGGCTAGGTTTCTCGGGAAAATGGTTGTGTGAGATCAGTGAAACATATGTAAACATTGATAGGACTTGATTCTGATTGCACGTGAACACTTAATGACACAAGGTAGATCATCCAAAATTCATAAAACATAATTTTTTTGATGCAACAACCTTCATGACAAGAGTGCATGAAGTGAGTGTGAAACATTCTATGTGATGACAACCACTCCATTGCACATTAACAATAACCCATATGCCTGAAAATGATACGTGATGCATAAATATGAGAACATAGAAAAATCTTAGGTTTAAAGAGGGGAGCTTGAAATCATCAGCTTACCAATAAGTGACAAATGATGATCAATCGCAGGATCGAAGGTAGGCTCCGAAATTGCATGCGAGCCAAAATTTTAGAGGGTGGTTGTAGCCACTACAACAAATGAGAAATTTTGATTCTTGTTCAGGATTTTAAGGAAATATTTTGAATTAGGTCCTCTGCATGGTCCCATTCAAGAAGAACTTCAATGTTCTTATGAGGAATCTAATGCCCCTTTTATCCGTTGTCCTCCTCCTTTTGATTTTTTGTGTGTTTGTCATATACAAATCAGAAAACCAGAAAATCAAATCCATGAATCTCATTTGACAACCATTCCTAATGCTAAGGAATATTCTGATGAGGAATTAATTTTCCTCTCTTCTCTTTCTCGAAATGATGATTCTCCTTGTCCTATCAATCATTCATCTCATAGTCTTGGTAATTAGCTTGTCGATCTTCAATCCATTAATTAAGTTAAACCCTTGGTAAAACATTATCATGATCATCCTATTTCTCTCGAATTGCATAATGATGATTATCTAAGTTTAATGGATGAATCTTTGCTTTTGTAGGAAAATTTGGATTTGTAAAATTTTAAAATGGAGTCTGACCTGATCACTGAGGAGTTTCTTTTAGAAATATCTATTCAAGAAGATGACATGCTAGTCATTGAATATTTTTGTTGTAATCTTGTAAACCTATTAGATGAAAATCAAGCATTCCATGAATCTTCTAAACATAAACATCACAAATATTTTTTCAGCAGATAAATCACTAATATATTTGTAGACCAAATCCAACCTTTCTCACCTTGCATCAAACGATGGTTACCATCATTAAGAAATGTGGGCATATAGATTTGAAGACATGACCATATTGCCTTCATTCATCAATCTATAATAGGGGTGAACCATTTGAATACCAAGTCATGAATTTTGTACTTCTCTTTGGTTGACATCAAAGTATTGTAAAAGACATTTCTAAATAAAATATCTACCCGAACATAAAAATAAATAGATTTTATATTTACCACTATGCAATCAATACAACCTGCGCAAATACGATTTGATATGACATTATTAAATTGGCTTTATGGTATCTGGTAGGTAGATCTCGAGGTATTTCATCCCTCCGATGCACAATACACAGTAATCAATATCAATTTAATTTTTGTAAATGACTCCAGAAAGGTCATGTGACCCAGGACACTTGGCATCTCCTGCACTATGCGGTTGATCCTTGTGAATCCAACAGTCCACAACAACAAGGGTTTGTTGTGGTAACCAACTCCCCTACTCTGCATCATGGTCGAAGTGATTTGGGTTTTTCACTTTCAGGTTTGGTTGTTCTGCAACATGATGAGCGTTTCTCCATGGCAATGAGGGTTTTCGTTTACCAAAACCTCGCTCTTCTGTGGGCTGCTACATGCACCATCCCTTGGGTAAGTTATGCCCTATCCTGCTCAATATTATGGTTTCATTCATCAACGTTTTTCTAGTAGCACAAATATGAGTACCCAAATGGTTTCTTGGAATGTGCAGGTGGTTCCTGCTAACGTCAGCTTCTTATATTTGGATGGGGACGAGTTTGAAAACAAATTTTCTTTCCCAGGTATTGATTGTGATTACTATCAAAATATCAGGTTCTGTCTTTTCACTAGAGAGAAAAATATTGTGAATCTGACCCCAAGTTCTTGGTTAACTATGCAGGAGAGCATTGTAGCTCTAGAGCCACATCACAGGTATTTTGAGGTTAATTGTTCTGGCTTCTTTTAACATTCAGTAACAATAATTAGTGAAGTTCCTCCTGTAGAATTTCTCAGTGTAGATCACCTTATAATGCAATATACTAAAGCAAAATACTTGATCTACTTCTACAAAAAAACTTGTGGAAGCTTAATCGATTTTGAGCAAGATCAAATAGAACACATACAAAAAATAATGAGAAAAAAATCACACATCAACATAGAAGAATACTCTGGGGAAAGCCTCAGCTGAAAACCTCGATCTCTGTATTATCATACAAGTGGAAATATCTTCAGGTTACACAAAGCTTTAGCTCACAAGCTATCCAGCTCTCAGTACAATCCCTCAATGCTGCTCATAGATTGAATAGACACAACATGTTCCTTCCTCCAGTCCTCCAAGCCTCCTATTTCCTTGTGCAGTTTCTCATGGGTCCTCTGGCTACCACCTATGTGAATTGACCTCTCACACAACTCACCAAACTCAAAAGTAACTGTGTAATCTCCAAGGAATGAATTCATTCTACATGCAAGAGATATCCTCAAAGGAATATCCCTAAAACTGATCGTACACTGTCCCATCATTTGATCTCAACTGGGTCTCTGACTGAATTGACATGCATGAGTTATTTATGAGAGAATATTCAGTTATATGAAGTGTTGTAGTTACATGCATAAATGCATTAACTAACTCAACTCACAATCAGTTCCACAAACTGTTGGAACTAATCTTACTGGACTTAACTCAGTGAACTGAGCTAACTAATTACAACTCAAAGTACAACTCATCGTGATCACTTTAATTAAGGGATAACTTCCTGAATCAAAGGGAAAATTGTTGCATGTCTTCACATAGACTTCATGTTTGATTTTCTCCAACTAATTAACTCAAGATGAATTAATTAATTATTTTTCAAACAGCTGCAAAGATCAAATTCAAATTTTAATTCTCAATTTTAGTTCAGGGACTAACTAAAATTGGAATGTATCCCGAAATGCTATTTTTGGCACTTCTATATTTAGCACTTCTTGTTGCTATTTTCAACACTCCCTCTCAACAAGAAAGGGATTATTTGTCACCCAAATCCTGTCTCTGTGGAACTCAAACTTACATTTTGACAATGCCTTAGTCAAAATATCTGCATCCTGTTCCTCGGTCGAAACATACAGCAACAACATGATCCTCTTCACCACACAGTCTTGAAGATGATGATAATTGGACCTGTCATGAAATACTGGATTCTCAGAGAGTTTGATACAACTCTGATTATCGCAATAGATCACAGTTGGATCCATCCTTTGACCAAACAATCCAACTAGAGTTTTCCGCATCCAAATGGCCTCACATGTTGCCTGAATGGTTGCCATGTATTCAGCCTCTGCTGAGCTAAGTGCAACTGACCTTTTTTTCTTGTTGTACCAAGAAACTGCAGCTGAACCAAGGTTGAAAATTCCTCCTAAAGTGCTCTTCCGGTCTGATGGACTCCCTACCCAATCTACATCTATGAAGCCCTGAAGCTTCACTCCCTTTGTCCGTCTATACCACAATGCATATTGAGATGTGCCTCTAAGGTATCTTAGCACATGCTTCACTACCTTCCAAAACAGCTTGGTAGGTTGAACCATAGCTTGACTCAGCCGATTCACTACAAAGCACAAATCTAGTCGTGTGTTCACTAGATACATCAATGAACCCACAAGTTATTGATAAATAGTAGCAGCTACTACCTCACCTAAAGTAGCATCCTCCTTCCTCCAGTTACCAGCTAGAGGAGTTTTCATGGGCTTGCACTTCTCCATGTGGAATCTCTTGAGTATCTCATTGGCATACTTTCCTTGAGACACAAACACTTCCCCATCTTCTGCCACACTTCCATGTGTAGAAAGTAGTGCATAAGACCCATGTCTTTCATCTCGAACTCTCTAGCAAGGTCCTCCTTGCAAGACTTGATCAACTGATCATCACCTATCAATATCAGATCATCAACATAAAGAACAATGATCAATGGCTTACCTTCTACCATGATGTGGTAAAGGTTTGCATCTGCTTCACTCTTTGTGAAGCCCAACCCAGTGAAATAGTTGTCAATCCTGGTGTACCAAGCACTAGGTGCTTGCTTCAGCCCATACAAAGCTCTCTTGAGTCAGCACACATGCGACTCATGATCGAAGGTCTCAAATCCTTCTGGTTGCTCACTGTACACCTCTTCCTCAATATTTCCATTGAGGAACGCAGTCTTCACATCCATCTGATGGATCTTCCAACCCATCTTGCTAATAGTGCCAACATCGATCTGACAGATGAGTACCTTGCTACAGGAGCAAAAGTCTCATCATAGTCAATCCCCTCGACCTGTGAGAAACCACAGGCAACAAACCTTGCCTTATGTTTCTCAACATTGCCATCAGTTGATTGTTTTACCTTGTAAAGCCATCGGGAACTCACCACTGACTTGTCCTCCGGTCTTGGGACAACATCCCAAACACAATTCCAAATGATGGAGTTGTACTCCTCCACCATAGCATCAACCCAGGCTGGTTGTTGCACTGCTTCCTCAAATGAAGAAGGTTTGGTCTCTACACACTCCCTAACTAGGGCCATGTAACCAATGTACCGCTCGGGTGACCTCCTCTATCTGCGCTGAGAAGATGGCTGTCCCACATTCTCTCTCGCATCCAGCATCAATCTGTCAGCTTCCCTTGAGTGTTTCTACCCATCTTTGGAAGACTCTACATGAGTGGATGTCTCCACTCCTAGATCCTCTGCATGTGGCTTCTCTGCATCAGTCTGAGGCTCCTCCTCCTTAGGAAGCAAAAGTTCCTCCTTTACATGCAACTTGAGCTCCCTCTCAAGTGATACTTGCATGGCTTTCTTCTTGTCGAACTTCCGATCTCTACATACCACTATCCTCTGACTGGTAGGCAAGAACATCCGATAATTGTGGGGTGTATCAGTGTACCCCACAAGTTTCCTCAACTCAGTTGTTGGATCTAGCTTTTTCCGGACATCTTTGGTCACATAGCAATAAACCGATGATCCAAAGATCCTGAAGTGACTCACATCTTGTCTCTTCCTTGAAAAGGCCTCCACTGGTGTCTTCATTCCTAGTACACGATGCAGGATTCTGTTTTGTAAGTATACTGCTGTATTACATGCCTCAACCCACAAATGAAGTGGTAGTCTTTGGTCATGCAGCACCACCTGAGCTGCTCCCACAATCGATCTGCTCTTCCTTTCGGCCACCCCATTCTGTTGTGGGGTATGGGGTGCCGTCAACTCCCGTTTAATTCCTTTTACTGCACAGAAGTCCTTAAACTGTTAGGAGACATACTCTCCACCATTATCGCTTTGCAAGGCCCTTATTTCTTTCCAGATTCTTTCTCTGCCAAGGCTTTGAACTCATAAAACCTTGAGAAGGTTTGATCCTTCTTCTGCATAAAGTAGATCCAACATCTACGAGAAAAATCATCAATAAAAATAACATAGCACCTTTGTTTAGCAGTGGAGGCTGTAGAGAATGCTCCACACACATATGTATGAACTCTCTCTAGGATTGCTCCATCTCTACTGTCTCGATCATGAAAGGAAGATTTTGCATACTTACCCAAGGTACAACCTTTACATGTATCCATTTGCTCCAGTTTTCCCTTGGGAAGTCCAGTAGAAATCTATTGCATGATCTTCAAGGTCCCATGGTTCAAGTGGCCAAATCTTCTATGCCATAGCTCACCAACATCTTGGCTTTGCACCAACTCTACTTTGGAACTTAATGCAGCACAGTTGTCTACCTCCAACTTGTAGAGATTCTTTACTCGAATCCCAATCCTCTTGGTCTGTCCAGTGCCGATATGCGTCAAGAATGCCTTTACTTTACTAAATACTATACCATAGCCTTTGTCTTCCAACATAGCGACGGACACAAGATTCTTCTTCAGACCTGGCACATAATTTACATCAGTCAGGGTGAGAGGAGCTCCATGCTCCGTCTGAAACACAACCATAACTTCACCTGAAACATAGTACTTTTCATCATCGCGCACCTCGATGCGCATCTGGAGATCCTTCTCCTCCAAGGTACTGAAAAAGATTCTTATCTCCGGTCATGTGGAATGAAGCTCCACTGTCTAGGTACCAAACACACCCCACCATCGATGAAACCATACATACGATGAGGGTGAAATCCAATTCGAACTATGAGGCCAGTTGATCTGAATTTGAAAGTACTTGTAAATGGTTGGCAAGGTATTCAATTCAGTAATAAACATGTTTAAAAGATGCCCATGTCTTATAGTAAAGAAACAAATGAAATTTTGAGCTATTCATGATCCATTTAAGCATAGCAGAATTATTTCCTTTTACTGTTTAACACATTAAAATGAATTTGTTCTGTAAAATAAATCAACCACAGATGCAAAAGTAGTTGATAAAGCAGTTCACCCCTCCTGGGCTATGTCTGTTGGGTCCAAGGCTCCCAAATGGGCCTATCCTCGTTTTAATTAAATGCTCAAAATGAATATACAGCTGAATAGAAGTCTCTACATGTGGAATAGACTGTAAAAACGGATTCAGAACACTTGAATTCTTCAGGATTGACTGTTGGTTCACCTCCAATGGATACCTGCAACCCTATACAGTTCTCACAATATTGGGCCCTAGTGGCTCCTAGAACTTCCACGGCTCCAAAACCTCTGCAAATGACCTCAGATGGTTGTCAAACCTATTCCAATGGCTTCAGAAGGTCGAAAATACCCAAAATAAAAATTAAAAAAAAAAAAAATTGTCCCAAACCGCCTTTCCTAGCCAAAGTTATGGCCCATTAAAGTTTTCCTCCAGTTATGCCTAGAAACACTCCAGCTAACTTTAGTTGGAGTCCAGTTAACTCCGCCAATTATGGTGGGTCCGCCAAATTTTCCACTCCGCCAAAAGTTCCGCCAACTGAATTGTCAGTTAACGACCCGTTAAACCTGCATGTAACCGGAAAAAACGTTGGTGGTTTGCGTCGGATTCCGTGCTGGGAGGTTAATGGTTTAGCCCACGGTTTTTGGGCTGTGGTCATATGCATGTGGGGCTGGCCCCTTTTATTTCGCGCCCAAACCGTTTTCAAATTTTAAATACAAATTGATCCGCCTTTCAAACAAGAACCAGCTGTTTGGCCTAACGGTAAGGCGTGGACGTGTTGAACTAGAGGGCATGGGATCGAACCTCATTACCAAAAGTTTTGTATACACATCCGAACCTGCTGATGTCACCTTGGGCCACATGGCGGCCTTCAGGCTTGCCACGTGGCAGCTTCTGATTGGCTTGCCCAAAAAAAATATTCCATGGAATATTTCAAGGAATATTCTATGGAATATTCTTTTTTAATTTTTTTTTTTAAAATTCAAAAATTAAGGGTTATTAGGTGATTTTGTTTTTGGCATAACTTTCTCATACGGCGACCATTTTTCGAACTGTTTGTAGCACCGAAATCAGGAGGATGAGATCTATCCATTCGTTTAGGTTTGAGATAATTTTGAGCACTTTCATTTTTGAGCATTTTACGACACTTGGGACATGAGCCCCTGATCACGCCTCCCCATTGGGAAGCTTTTGGACCCCAAAAGCCTTCAACTACCTGTTAAAGAGGTGAGGGTGTGGCGCCCTCACTCTGTCCACCTCCATCCACTTTGCCTTGTTCGGTTTGCTGCCTTTGAAACCAACCCGAACATAATCTACATTGCCCCTCCTTGAAGTGCGTGTCCTTCTGTCAAGGATTGTATCTTCTTTCAGCTCATCTAAGAATTCTGGCGAGAAATATTCTATAGATGGCAGCTAAACAACGCTTTCATGATCAGCGATCAAAGGAGGTTCATACAAACGTAAGTTCTCCACATTAACAACAGAATACATTTGCATGTAGGAAGGAAAATCTAATTGAAAAGCATTATTTCCAACCTTCTTGAGGATTTTGAATG
>APFE030004326.1:59871-73025 GCA_000404065.3 Pinus taeda
CAAAATAAATCAACCACAGATGCAAAAGAAGTTGATAAAGCAGTTCACCCCTCCTGGGCTACGTCTGCTGGGTCCAAGGCTCCCAAATGGGCCTATCCTAGTTTTAATTAAATGCTCAAAATGAATATAAAACTAAATAGAAGTCTCTACAGGTGGAATAGACTGTAAAAACGGATTCAGAACACTTGAATCCTTCAGGATTGGCTGCTGGTTCACCTCCAATGGATACCTGCAACCCTATACAGTTCTCACAATACTGGGCCCTAGTGGCTTCTAGAACTTCCACGGCTCCAAAACCTCTGCAAATGACCTCAGATGGCTGTCAAACTTGTGCCAATGGCTTTAGAAGGTCGAAAGTACCCAAAATCAAAAAAAAATTGTCCAAAACCGCCTTTCCTAGCCAAAGTTATGGCCCATTAAAGTTTTCCTCCAATTATGCCTAGAAACACTCCAGCTAACTTTAGTTCAGTTAACTCTGCGAATTATGGCGGGTCTGCCAAATTTTCCACTCCGCCAAAAGTTCCACCAACTTAACTGTCAGTTAACGGCCCGTTAAACCCGCATGTGACCGGAAAAAACGCTGGTGGTTTGCCTCGGATTCCGTGTTAGGCAGTTAATGGTTTAGCCCACGGTTTTTGGGCTGTGGTCATATGCATGCGGGGCTGGCCCCTTTTATTTACTGCCCAAACCGTTTTCAAAATTTAAATACAATTTGATCCGCCTTTCAAACAAGAACTAGCCGTTTGGCCTAACGGTAAGGTGTGGACGTGTTGAACTAGAGGTCATGGGATCGAACCTCATTACCAAAAGTTTTGTATACACATCCAAACCTACTGATGTCACCCTGGGCCACGTGGCGACCTCCGGGCTTGCCACGTGGAAGCTTCTGATTGGCCTACCCAAAAGGAATATTCCAAGGAATATTCTGTGGAATATTCTTTTTTAATTTTTTTTTTGAAATTCAAAAATTAAGGGTTATTGAGCGATTTTGTTTTTGGCATAACTTTCTCATACGGCGACCGTTTTTCGAACTGTTTGCGGCGCCAGAATTAGGAGGACGAGCTCTATCTAGTTTTTTAGGTTTAAGCTAATTCTGAACACTTTCATTTTTGAGCATTTTACGACACTTGGAACATGAGCCCCTGATCACCAGTGCCTCACCATCTGATCCCTTTGAGGATCCCTTCTTGGATTTCTTTTGTGGATAATTCATAGCATAATGGCCCACCTCATGACAATGAAAGCATCTGAATTTCGATTTGTCAATCTTCTTCCCACCATGGGAATAACTCGATTTGCAATGGGACACCTTCCCTTTCCCTTTCCTCACCTTACTCGCTAAGGCTAGATTTTCTTCATCATCTTGCTTTGATGAAGATCCATCTCTGGTGCTTCTCCTTATCTCCTCTTGTATCAGATCTTACCAAAATCGTTCCTAATCTGACAGTTTCTCTCTTCCATTTACCAAGTCTTGGTAGCTATGCCAGCCCTTAGGAAGACTGAGGAGAGCAAGACTCACCATGTCATCATCGGCTATCGTGATCCCTACACTTCCAAGCTCATCCCTGTAGGTGGTAAGCTTGTTCAGATATGTAGAGATCGTGTCGCCCTTTTCACACTTGATTTTCTGAAGCTTGTCTTTCAACGCCAGCTTCCTCTATCACTGTTGTTCTGATATAGATCCTTCAATGTTTTCCACATTGAAAACGATGTCTCCTTCCCATGGAGACTAGAGACAATGTGGTCTCGAACTCCCTCCAGAAGGATCCTCCTTGATGTAGCCACACATTTTTCCATTTTACCAATTCTTGGGCATTAGCAGCTGCTGGCTTGGGGACTTCTTGTTCAATGAAGTCCTTCAAACCGCTGTCCTCTGATATCGCTTCCATGCAATCCTTCCAGGCTATATAATTCGAGCTACCATCAAAGGCATACACGAGTCTCAAATCGTTGAACGCCACTGGTGAAATTTGAGATGTGATAAGAATTCAATTTCTATAATGAGGAACTTCAAACTTCAAACTTCTCCCTTCTTTGTATATTCTTCTTCACGATCACCTTTTTTCTCTAATACCATGTAAAATTTCTCACTATAGATCACCTGATAATGCAATATACTAAAGCAAAATACTTGATCTACTTCTACAAACAAACTTGCGGAAGCTTAATCGATTTTGAGCAAGATCAAATAGAACACATATAACAGAGAATGAGAAATCAATCACACATGAACACAGAAGAATACTCTGGGGAAAGCCTCAACTAAAAATCTCGATCTTTGTATTATCAAACAAGTGGAAATATCTCCAAATTACACAAAGCTTTAGCTCACAAGCTATCCAACTCTCAGTACAATCCCTCAATGCTACTCATATACTGAATAGACACAACATATGCCTTCCTCCAGTCCTCCAAGCCTCTTATTTCCTTGCACAGTTTCTCATGGGTCCTCTGGCTGCCACCTGTGTAAATTGACCTCCCACACAACTCACCAAACTCAGAAGTAACTGTGCAATCTCCAAGGAATGAATTCCTTCTACATGCAAGAGATATCGTCAATGGAATATTCCTGCAACTGATAGTACACTGTCCCATCATCTGATCTCCACTAGGTCTCTGACTTAATTGACATGCATGAGTTATTTATGGGAGAATATTCAATTATCTGAAGTGCAGTAGTTACATGCATGCATGCATTAACTAACTGAACTCACAATCAATTCCACAAACTATTGGAACTAATCTAACTAGACTTAACTCAGTTAACTGAGCTAACTAATTACAACTCAAAGCATAACTCATGCTGGTCACTTTAATTAAGGGATAACTTCCTCAATCAAAGGGAAAATTGTTGCATGTCTTCACATAGACTTCATGTTTGATTTTCTCCAACTAATTAACTCAAGATGAATTAATTAATTAATTTTAAAACAACTGCTAAGATCAAATTCGAATTTTAATTCTCAATTTTAGTTCAGGGACTAACTAAAATTGGAATGTATCCCGAAATGCTATTTATAGCAATGCTATTTTTAGCACTTCTATATTTATCATTTCTTGTTGTTATTTTCAACACCTCCTAACACGGTTTCCTGTTCAAGTTGTAGGTACGCGTTCACCCAGAACCTTCTCTCTTAACGGTTCAGGCCTCTGAAGCAGTGTTTTCTTATCTCCTTTTCTCTGTTGCCATTCAAGTTGGTTTAACGCTGAGGGATTTTACCACTTGACAAGCACTTTGGTTGCTTAGCTACTTAGCATGTGGCTGGTTGGTTGTAGTATTACCATGGTTTTCTGGGTTGTTGTGTTTTGATGGCTTTCTCGACTGGGACCCAGATGGGTGACCCAATTTCCTTTTCAATGTTAAACATCTGAACACATATTGTTGATATAAATTATTGACTCCTTTCGTTACATAGAATGCTATAATATATATAAATATTAGTTTTGAACGGAGGTTTCCCGTCATTCCCTACAAGAACAGGTCGTTATCTGGTTGTTTAAATAGCCCAGCTAAGGTTATGTTCGTTCATTTAATTCCTAATTTGATTTACCTAGGTTCTAAAGATATCCTGCAATCACAAACTTGTTGTATATTTTCCTCTAGAGACAGTCCTTGCGTCAAGGGAAAGGGTTTTGAGTCGGGAACAAAATGGTTTCATGTATAACATTGGTTGTGTTGACTAGTTTAATAATTATTACCGTTTCTCTCATTTAATTGCTCTGCTTGAAATGTTATATAGAATTTTCGATTATCACAGAATGATACTTTCTCCTTACAAGGTCTGTGTATTTGTTTTCAAATTAAATACTATATACTAGGTGTTAAAACAAGCTTCTTTCTGTTTGATCATGTATGCATGTATAGTCTACATTTTTACAGTTTTGTTTAGGCAATGATTATTTAGAATAGTCAGTTTTCTCTTGACTCTAAGGTCCAAGGCTCGCCTATTCTTGATTCTTTTCCGATTATGCAATTATTTGGTTCTATGCGGATATTCTAGAATTTTCTGAGTTTTGATTCACATCTTCTATTCGTTGTCTGAATTTTAACAAGTACCCACATAGTGTAGTAACTAAACCTTCATTTCAAGTACATGGACTTATCAATTTTAATCTGAGTCATGAAAAGAAGAAACATATGTTGCCCAAGCATAGAATGAATTAATAGTAGTCTTTGCAATTCTCATTTCATCTGATTACAATAACCTAACAACACTAAGAATTACCAGCTTTAATAATAATTGAGACATAAGAAAGATTTAAGTACTTATATGTTCATTGTCTCGTAGTCAGTAGTTCCTCTTCAAGAAGATCTCACCACCCAACCATGAGTCTGGCAATTACGTCCACACACTCCCCCGAGCTCTTCCTCCTCCAAACAATATTTATAAGGTTTGTCTCAGTATGGGTATCTTGAAGCATCAAGACTATCTTTCTAGCATCAAGTCACATGCCCTCATAACTGTACTCCGGATTTTCCCATTGTTTATTTCACCTTGCTCAAGGAATTTCTGATGGTAGCGCTCGGTCCTTTTGACCAGTCTAATATTTTCCTCTCGTTAATTCTCCAGCCCCCTAAGCCTTTCTCGAATTCTCATTTTGAGGAGACAAGTGAGTAACCACCTTAACTCTCTCAGGAGGTTAACAACTGTTTTCAGTTCTTGAAAATGCTTTAATTCTTATTATGTATTATTTGTAAATTGTTCTGGCCTACTCAGTCATAGTTCTTTAATGTTCTTATCAAACATATGATGACAAAATCATAACAGTAAATAGAAGTAATAAGTAAAATAGTAACACAAGTTAAATGTCCATATAACGTGGGGTGTTTATAAGTACCCTGTACAAATTTAATCATTTCAAAATAAGAGTTGAACCAAGTACATTTAAAATAAATAACTTTAAATATTATGAAAAAAAAAAAACAATTTGTAATGTTAAACCATAGAAAAATTGTAAATTGTTAGATCTAAAACTTTTGTGATCCATAATGTAGATAAATGTCTTTCAGATTAATCACATAGTTAGGATTTGGTCTACATTTCAAACCAACTAATGTGGTTAATTAATCATGGATGCATCATTGCCCAGAAATTAGTCATTAGTAAATTAGTTAATAAGGTAAATAAATTACTATTTTAAAATAAGTTGTTAATATTTTTTTTTTTTTGTAAGCTGGGGCGGGACTCTCCGATTGACATGTCCATTATGTACCCCTCTACGGGGGAGGGGTAGCCCAAGATTTGAACCCAAGACTTCCGGTTCGATAAGACTTCATTTCCACGGCCCTTGCCGCTTGAGCTACCCCATGTGGACAAAATAAGTTGTTAATAATTATCTATTACAGTATTATAAATTTAATTAAAAAGTCGTTAGGAATATATATAGAAAGATTTTAAGATAATTAAAATAATACTTTAAACAATTTGTTTAGAAATATTATCCATAAATAGAAAAGTATTAATCAAATTTCTCAACAAAATTTTATTTTAAAACATAAAACATAAATACATCGTATTAATATAAATAAAAGGTTGATAATAATATGAAAAATGATAATATGATGAACCACACTTGGTTCAAAACGTGTTAGCCAAAAAATTCTCTCATGTGAATTCTACCGAAAGACTTTGTTTAATATATAAGTTGTAAGTAAATATTTGTAAAAATGTAAACAAAATGTTAATATTTTATGTATGACAATAATAACTTGGAGGAAGTGTATTCTTACAAGTACCTAGGAATTGATATTCATCACAAGCTCAACTGGAACCATAGCATTGAGAAAAGGATTAATGGGGGTGGAAAGCTTATTTTGGTCTTGAAAATAATTGTAAAACTGCAAACTTAGTAATGTGGGATAAAAAGAAGTTCCTCTTCGAAACTTTAGTCACTCCTGTTATCTTATATCGCTGTGAGGTTTGGGGTTGCAACATCTCTAGAGAATCGTGGAGAAAGATTGAGCAAATCCAGAAGCGTTTTATAACGTATAACTTGAAAATTAAAAGTAATACACCCTATCCTATTCTCCTTATAGAAGCAGGTCTTTCCCCTATTGAGAGCCTACCTATGAATCAGTTTCTGCTATACAAGCACAAACTCAATAACATAGGCGATCATAGACTTCCTAAGCTAGCATTACATTCCAGCCAAAACCACCTAAGGCTCAAACGGGGGTGGCATAAAGACACAAGGGCCTGGTCAAACTATTGGGAGATCAACGAGAATGATGCATTGCAAAACATTAATAATATTAAAGATATTGTTACTTCTAAGTTCAAAGAAAAAATGTGGTGTGAGAAAGATTTAACAGCTAAAAGAAAATTAAGTTATTATAAGAAGTTCATCAACCCCACCCTAGAAGATCAAAAGTATCTCTCTATCTTAACTAGCTCAAAGAAGAAAATTAATATAGCAAAGATTAGAACGAATTCTCATGACCTCCATAGTGAAACAGGTCATTCGGCAGTTCCTAAAAAACCATGGATGGAAAGGATCTGCCATCTATGTGAGAATAGGAACATCGAGGATGAAAACCACTTCCTCTTAGAGTGCCCCGCATACAACCACATTAGATCTCAATTACACCATCTTTGTTACTGACCTTCCTAGCCTTTTACAATGTCAAAATTATAGCGAGCTCGAGAGGCTTCTCTCCAAGCTTTTTGAGCATGGGAATAAAATCTTAAATCAAAATAAATAATTTGTTTCTTTAGGTCTGATAGACCAATGTTTGGTCTCAGCAGACGTTAACTATTATCATCATCATCATAAAACTATTAAATTTTTTTATCTTTTCTCTTTTATTTTATTTTTACAATTATTATTTTTTTAGACAGAAGCGGTTAAATTTTATTAAAGGGCGCCAACGCTGTGGCAATGAGCAATTACAGTACTGTTCTAGCAGATAGCATATAGCTTAATTTTCCTCCTGAGATAGAAAACAGTGAAGCAGAGATTGAAAATACCCCACTGCAGGATTCTAAACTCCATGCTGTCATGATCGATTGGAGCTAAGGAGAAGGCATCGAAGAAAGCAACGCTGATATTGTCGACAGACCCCTAGATGAACGCTGGGATATGATTGGAGCCAGTGGTGAGAGGTCCCTCCAGAACAACGATCGGATTCTTCATTAGGCTTTCCAGAATGTCACAAAAGGAGCCCTTCTTTCTATATCCTTTGGGTGCTCTATGGAAAGAGAACAGAGCATTCTGCTTCTGCCAAAAATGCAGAAGAAGATCACCCAGCCTTCCTTCATCCGGTAGCTTACAGCAGAGAACAAAACACAGGGCATGAAGCCAGCCGAAAAAGGCCCAGAGAACACACGACTTAGGGGATATTGCATAAGGAGTCGACATAGTTAACAGACAGCGATCTTATACTCCGCAGAATGCCTTGATTGGCTTCCATATCTGCCTAGGAATTTAATTTCCTTGGAATATGATAGAAAGAGATCTTGTGGAATTTGGACAATATAAATCTGATTTTCCTAAGGATGGTTGATAAATGGAGCTGAGAAGGATTCCTATTGGTATTCAACTCCTGGATAATAATCCTGGAGTCCCCGAAGACGGAAATGGATAGGAAGTTACCTTTGATCGCTTGAGAGAGACCCTGCCACAGAGAAAGAGCCTCCGCTTTGTTGTTAGATTCCCTGCCTAGTCCCCAAGCAAACCGAATCACATCAGAGCCATCCGGACTCAAGAGAACCCCACCGCCTCCTGCGATACCAGGGTTGCCTTTGGAGGCCCCGTCAAAAAAAGACAATGTTCATTCAGAGCCGACCTCCACTTAATGAACTCTTGCTCCTCCAACCTTATTTCCCAGTTGGAGTGGATGCTAGTAGAGAGGGTGGCACAGTCTTTTTGGTTAGGGACCAGTCCATTCAACCAGAGATCCTCCTCTTTGTTCAGAGCTTTTCCAGGCTTTTTGGCAGAGTTGGCTTCAAGAGTTTCTCCCAATAGAGCTTTGACTTTGATGATAACTCTGGACGGATTGCAGCTTTCGTTTCTGAATAGTCTATTGTTCCTTTCCAGCCACAGCTTCCAGCAAACGATCTTGGGGATCCACAGCCAGCAATTTTTGAGAAGGTGATTTTTGGAAAGACCAAACGGAGATAATTTTCTCCAGGATTAGAAAATATTTGGGATGTTCCTAGGGAGCTCGAATTTATCAAAATTTAGCATAAGGACCCCCTTCCAGACTTCTAACACAAAAGGGCAGGATAAGAACAAATGATTAGCTGTTTCTTCCTCTAACTTGCAAAGATTGCACCAGGATGGTCCTTCCATTCCACGCCTGTGGAGATTATCACGAGTGAGTATACTGTTGTGGGCTAACATCCAGCAGAAGAAATCAATTTTGGGAAGAGAGGGGGAATCCCAAATAAATTTCCATTGAGTAGGATTTGGAGGAACATTCGGAGTGGCCATAATACTTTTGTAGCCTTCAGATGCAGAATACGAACCTGTGACAGATCCCCACCCTCGTTTGTCCTTTACTGAAGCTTTTAAGGGAGCTTTCCCTTGAAGATTATCCAATAGAACTAAGGCTTCACCATCCAGCCACTGAGGGACCTCCCCCAGTTGCCAGCTATCCCAAAGACTATCCTCCGTCCAAGAGGAGATGTCCCAGAGGGTGTTCAGATTACGAGCTTGGAGCCAGTCTTTGATATTGGTATGTTCTTCCGTCTAACTCAATGGTTGATCACCCAGAATAGGATCATCCCAGATTCTTATTTTTTGCCCATTACCTGGAATCCAATACAGCTTATGACTGAAATGTTCCAAAGCTTTGATGCAGAGTTTAAAAACAGGAGAACCTTTGGAGGTTCGAGGAGGCTGGTCCAAGCATCTACGGCGCTTCCCATGAAAATATTTTCTCCACAGGACTTTCTTGCTCCAACTTAATTTTCCAGAGACAATGTCCCAAAGCAGCTTGGTTCCCAAAGCCAGATTTTGAGTGGCCAGATCGCGGATTTGTAGTCCTCCTTCCATAAATGGCTTTTTAATAGTATCCCATTTAACAAGGTGCAGCCTTCTTTCGTTGTTTTTTCCCCCTTCCCACAGAAAGCGCCTTAGAAGAACTTCCATTTTGTTGATGAAGGTTTTAGGGGCCAGGAGGATGGAGTGTTGATATAACAGAAGACTTGAGAGGACAACTTTCATCAGGATGATCTTCCCCGCATTATTCAGCCATGAAGCTCCCCAGGCATGAATTCTGCTTTTAATCTTGTCCAGCAGGGGCATCCAATGGTCAACTTTAGGAGTGGTCCTGAAGATTGGGATCCCCAGGTATTTAAAGGAGTCCCAGGCCCAGGACCCTTCCATATCGAGAATCCTTGCAATATCTGATAATTCCTTAACCGAGCAGTTCCAGCTATAGACTGTGCTTTTTAGAAAGTTGATCTTGCTGCCCGAGACTTCTCTGTAGATGTCCAGCTCCTTCTTGAAGGATTTAGCAGAGTTTATGCTTGCCCCACCCAGCAATAACGTATCGTCAGCAAATTGGGCATGATTTATGTCTTTGACCTGGTGAACCATGCAGAGTCCAGGAAGGATTTGAGTCTGTTGATTATGGTCCAGTTTAAAGCTGAGAACTGAGGCTTGAATCGCATAAAGAAGCGGGGACAAAGGGAAACCTTGTCTAAGGCCCCTAGAGGCTTGGAAAAAATCTGAAGGACGCCCATTTACCAAAGGCGCAATCCAAGGAGAGGCAATGCAGGCTTTTATCCAGTTAATGATGGCTGAAGAGAAGCCCATTTTCTTCATGACCATAAACAGGAATTCATGCTTTACCTTGTCAAAAGCATTTGCCAAGTCAAGCTTAATCACCATACCTTTCTCCTTTCGGTGATAGCTTGAATGAACAGCTTCTTGCACCAGCACTATGTTGTCAAGAATCTTTCTCCCTTTGATGAATCCTCCTTGATTTTTAGGGATAATGGCCGGTAAGATTTTCTTGAGGTGATTGGCTATAATTTTGGTGATTAGTTTGTAACTAGAGTTACACAACGAGATTGGCCTGAATCTGCTGAAATCAGCTGCTCCTTTCTCTTTTGGAATCAAGGCCAGAAACGCTGAATTGATGCTGCCTCCGATCTTTGCACAAGATTGAGATTTCCTAACCATTCTCAGAAGGTCATTTTTTATTATGGCCCAACAGGAAAGATAGAATCTAACAGGAAACCCATCCGGTCCAGGAGCTTTGTCCGGTTCCATACTGTCCAATGCATTTTTAAGCTCATTCATGATGATTGGAGCAGTCAGCATAGTATTGTTAGGATCTTGAACACATTGGGGGATCAAATTCATCGGATAGACATGGGGATCCATTGGTGGATCATCGGGGGCAGAGTAAAGATCTTTGAAGTGAGAGTGAGTTGCCCACTTGATTTCTTCGAAATCCTTAACCACTACACTTTGGTGATGAATTTCTTTAACAGATTTGAATTGCTTGCGAGCTTCAGCTTGCTTGTGGAAGAAGCTAGTATTTTTGTCCCCAACTTGTAACCAGAGAGCTCTGGATTTCTGCCTCCAGAGTTCTTCTTCTTCCCTACTTGCTTTGTGGAAATCTTTCTGCAGATCAATTTCTCTCTGAATAAGGTCTTGGGTAACAACAAAATTTTCCAAAGATAATTGATGGGCAGCAAGACTGTCCAGGGCCACCTTCCTTTTGGAGGAGGGAGATTTCAGTGTTCTAGCCCACTCCTTAAGTCTTCTTTTGAGCCCCCTCAATTTTTCTTCCCACACATAGAAAGGGGAACCTTGAACCGGTCTGTTCCAGGCATTTGAAACCATCTCTTGGAACCCCTCATGCTGAAGCCATAATGAACTGAATCTGAAGGGGATAGGACCAAGATTTTCATCCGTGGAAAGCTCAAGAATAATGGGTTTGTGATTAGAGGTGCTGTTTGGCAGAATTTTGGACGAGGCCATTAGACCCCGAGTTAGGAAAGAGGATTGGACCAAAAATCTGTCTAATTGAGCTGCAATATGGCTTGGGCCCACCCTTTTGTTAGACCAGGTGAACTTCCCAGATGTGGGCTTGATATCCTCCAACTCCCATCCCAACATGAGGTCTTCAACCCATTCTCTAGCTGGGTCCCTGACCGGGGAGCCTCCCTTTTTCTCATTTACAGCAAGAGTGACATTCATATCACCAGCTATGATAATGTTTTCAGGATTGTTTAGAGAAAGATAGGACAAAATCGAGTCCCAGCAGAATTTTTTCTCAGAAGGAAGAACAAGAGCATATATATTGAACATACTTACTTGGTGGCCGGAGTCTTTATGGAGGAGCTACGTGAGAAGCCAATGGGAGGAGCTATCTTTTTGAATTAGGTCATAGATAGAGCTATCCCAGAAGGTAGCGATTCCACCGGAGGCGCCTCTTGCACTGACAGCACATCCAATACCTTTACGCCAAAAGGTTTTGCTAGCATGGAGGAGGGGAGTTTCCTCCAACTTTGTCTCCTGGATGAAGAGGATTTCAGGCGAATACATTCTCACTATATCTTTCAGGGCATCTTCTTTTAGCTTGCTGCCTAATCCTCTGCAATTCTAGGAGACGTACTTCATTATTTATTGGCTTGGGAGGTTGTGGCTCCTTTTGGAGCTGAGCCATGCTTGCGCCCTGACCTAGTATTCATCATTCCCTTGAGAGTTTTTGGGAGCCTTAGAGAACATCCCGATAGGTTTTCTCCTCTCTCAGTTTCTTCTTGGATTTTCGACCCCTGGTTGATTTGATAGCGGTGACTTGTGAGCTGTCTGATTCATAGGTTCTTCCTTCTGAGTCTTCATCAGATTCGGAGGCCAGGCTTATATGTTCTTCATTATCTTTATTTCCTTCATTGCCTCTTGAGGCTGGGGGGGTGATTATTTCAGTACCAGTTTCTTTTACTTCCTTCATTGTGTCTTCAGTTCTTCTTGAGCCCCGATGGTTTCTGCGTTCCCACCTGAGGAGGTTCCAACTTTTGGATCTTCATTGGTCTTTGGATTGGTCTGCGACTTCCCCACTGATCCAAAATTTTTCTTCTATGTTGGTCTAGGGATAGCCTTGCCTCTCTTGATTTCTTTCCATCCTTCCTCGTCCTCCTTGGTCCCGGTCTGGGATTTGGGGCAATTCCGTTGGAAGTGTCCGTGTTCATGACACGTTCTGCATTTGAAAGGTAGTTGCTCGTAGTCCAGCTTTTGATAGTGATGCCATTCTCCCACTGTAAGTTTAATCGCTTCGGGGAGACCAGCCTCTAAGTCAACTTCCACACAGATTCTTGCACAAGTGTATTGGCCTTTATTATCTGCTTTGTCAATGAATCTGCCCAGACCGTTCCTGATCCTTTGCAATGATTGATAGCTCCAACAGTGGATTGGAAGGTTGGGGAACCGAACCCAGACTAGAACTTCCTTCGGAACATCTACTGAGGGATCGAAGTCCGGGGTCCATTTATTGAGATACAGACCCTGATTTCCCATGAAATACGGTCCATTTCTGAAAACCAAATCTCGGTCTTCTTTGGTGGTGAACTCGAAAATGAAGAAACCTCTACCAACCGCATAACAGATCACATTGTTCTTCAGTTGAGGCCTCCAGTTGCGTTGAATCCAATCATCCATGGTTTTTGTAGATGGCCAACGCCCCATAAATTGCCCGACCAATCCTTTGTCAGCAAGGGCGAGGGAAATTTTGATCGGCTAATCTTCTTGCAAGGCTATCTCAGGCACTTCCTCAAGTTTTTTAATGAATTTTGGAACCTCAGGGGCAAGTCGTTTCTTCCCTTTCTGTGATAATAATCGACGGAAGGCTTCTTCAGACGAAAGCGGAGGGGTGGGAGAGGTTTCCCCACCCCCGGGGTCACCCATGGCTGCAGCAATGGAACGAGGCAAGGGAGAAGCTCAATTCATTCCCACAGCACCCCTGCAAATCCAAGAAATCAAATCCCAGGGCCAAAACGCAGCGCAGATGACTCTTTTCGCCCAGCCAGGGAGGCGCAGCACAGCAAAGAAGTGAACGGATCATGGGAAGGGGGCAGAAAGCCCGCTCAGATGCCCAGAGGGCCGAGGTCGCCGTCACACACTCTGAAAACCTAGCAGAGCGATCGCAAATTTTTTTAGGTTTTCCATCACATAGTCATATTTCCTTTTGTTTTAAAATT
>APFE030004326.1:80914-138614 GCA_000404065.3 Pinus taeda
AAAAATATGGTTTCTCTATTCGAATAGACTAGATACGTAGTTGGTTAGCGTAATTATATATATTAGTTGTTTTTAGTGAAATTTTTTGGAAGTTTTTTTGGTGGATTTTACTGGTCTAATTTCTCTAAAATCTGGCAAAAATTGATTGAAATCACAAACTTGATAAGCAACCTCTACACAATCAAAGTGCCCTAAAAAAATTAAGGTACTTAATCCATATAAACAATCTAAAAAAACCCAAAAAATTACATTAAAAACAACTCTACACATATATAAATATTAAATATTAGATTATAAAAACATCAATACAAATATTAAGGGAAATCATATTTATCATTATGAAAATAATGAAAGTAAATGTGTCTTGCCTTGTATGTAGAATGACAATAGTTCGTTCCCTGTGAATAAAAACAAATATGAAAAAACACTTGATTCGATCTGCAATGGGAATCACAGAAAAACAAATATTGGGAAACACAGAAAAACATCAATATGATAATTCATATACTTTTGCTTATATATATAGTTTGTGATTTGGTTATATGAAAACTCGTTCAATGGTCCTCTTTCAAACTAATTATTATTTTTTTAAACATTGGATTATAATTAATATTATTTTTTTAAATATTTAATTATTTTAAATTAATAATCTAATATTTATTTTTTTATTAATGTCCATGTAATATTTTAATATTTTTATATATTTTTAATTTATTTTAAATGATTAAAGATTTTATTTTACCTTTATTTTATTTATATTGTTTTTTAGTATTTTTTTTAAAGGCTTTATTTCATGTCCTTTTTGTTTTCTCCGATGGGTTAGATAACTTTGCCACATAATTATAGTAATTAATTCTCTATATCAAAAAAGAATATATGGTTTAAATTTTATTGATAAAAATAATTTAAATTGATTTGTTTGTCATATATTGATTTGTTAAATATAAGTTGTTGTGCACAATTTTGTACAATTGCTCTTAATTAAACAATTTCACAATAAAGATATTATAATGAGCCATTTTAGTACCAATAGGTTGATGAAAGCACAACCAACTACTCTCTGCCACTAAGAGATACAAAGTATTGCATTTGCATTTATAACGTTCTTTCTGCAATCTCATTTTGGAAGCCCCCCAAAAAACTAGATATTGCAAATTGTGATGGTGGAAAACTGATTTTGTAAGCAAAGTTGATAATCCACTGTCTCTAGGTAAAAATACACAACAACTATTACACAATAAGAGGGAAACCAATCACGTTTCAAATAAATAAATAGAAATTAATTCTTGGTTAAACTACTCATCGATTACATTATCTACCTGTGTGGCAAGGTTAATAAGGTTGTATAAGGATGTTGTTAACTATAATTATAGTTATATAAGACATGTAATTAATTGGGTTTAGGTTAAGTGATTGCGATGAATAATTGTTCCTCTTTAATTGAGTGTAATTTTTGTACATGATATGTCAAGTTTTTAATGAGTGTATTGTTATAATGGTTTCGAGTCACATTGTTGACTAGCATTTTGTCTCTAAGATTATAGGGTTTACCTTGGGTACCATCCTTGAAATGAGGGGAAGTACTCAAAGTTTTCCTTGAACAATGTAACCTAGATGAAAATGCATGTAACCGTTCATGTGTGTCTTGCATATAAGGTTATGCAGAAAAACAAGGATAAGTCAAATGTTATAATAGTTAAATGAACTGTAAAATATGAAGCATTCATGTATGCCTTGCATAAGAGGTCATTAACGAAGTCATTAGTGCAATAAATAAGACAAGAAGTAATGGATGCTTGACTAAGCAATATACTATATTTCCAAATGAATTAAACAACAAATAAAAACTTTAGAAAAGAGGGGAAATGTATAATTAACATCTATAGTAATATGCACTAAACCACATTTAAGTGTCAAGTACAAGGGGATCATCTTTGATCCAAAAGTAAACTTAGAAGCAACATTCACATGGGGTGTAGGGAAATCTACTAACAATAAGGCAAAAGCATATACTCTACATCAAAGATTGAGCACAACAACCAAACTCCAAATAAAATAGTTGATTGTTGAGGAGACTCAAGGGTAATAATCAATCAAGTGATTAGAAAATCTTTTCCAATCGATTATTTTCTAGCAGCCATCCTTGCTCAGATCTCTCATGAAGCATAGGGATTCCAAAAAATAGCCTTCTTCCATGTTCTTAGGGAGAACAATCATCAAGCATACAAATTTCCAAATGAGGCCTCAACTCAAAAGAAGGGGTCCTTAGGATTAATAGCGCAATTGATTTTCAACCTATTCCTTAGTTTCATGGTAGGCTATCCAAAGGAGAGATTAAGTGCATTCAACCTCGCCATGTCTCATCATCATGGGCCTTGAATTACATATATGGTTCATGGATATTAAAGGACCCTCACCCCACTTCATCACTTGCCCATTATTCAAGCAACATTTTCCTTTGAATTATGGTATGAGGCATATTGTAGTGAAGGTGAGATAATAGATTTATTATGGAGTGAAATGTCTACAAGTTGGAGCTTTGTTTCCTTAAATAGTGCTACTGCTATAAGGATTTATATTAATTTATGGGTCATTTTATGGAACTTTTATATTTTATAATTACATTGGATTTGGATTGGTGAGTTGGCCTCTTTGGTTCTGAAAACATGAAAATTGTGTTTAGGTCGACTAGTTGTGTTCCTAATTTCTATTATTCCCTTTATTCTCTTATAGAATTGTTACGTATTACATTATTGATTGTTGGTTACTTGGAAAATTCATCTAAGGGCTTTGGACCTCCCTTTTTTGGATATCTTTGTGTGGTCTAGGGTGGGATTTCCTATGTGTTTTTCCTTAGGGAGAATTTGAATCTTTGGACCCCTAGACTAGTCAATAGTCCAAGGTTAACCTAGTTAACTGAAAGCATCATCATCCCTCCATGAAAACAAGAATTATGGATTGAAAATAATTTCAGGACATTTGTTGGGCACTCAAGTGTCATGAGGAAGCTATACAATATAAGCATACTTCCATATTCTCGATGACAAGTAAGGTACATTAGAATGAGCATCAATACAACATAGAGAATGTAATGATTATGAATGTTATTGGTCAACAGAATAAACTCGTTGATGCATTGGACTCTCAGTGTCACTCCTTCAAAAATTTGGTTTCCGTAACATACGCCCTACCATCCCTAGTCCCTCCTAAGGGAAGAAGGAAGCAATTACTCTGATGACTCGACCTCCAAAGTCTAGTTATGGAAATTAAGTCTATTTTTTTTATTTTTATTTTCCAACTTCCTCAGGACTTAAAATGGATGACATTGTTGCATTCGTCTCCTCTAGACCTTTCCAACCATATAAAATTTGCCTCAATTTGACTCCTAAGTCAAAAGATATGGTCAATTAAAGTCCAACTTATCACACAATGCCATGTAACTATAGCCTGCAATGTGGTACCTACATGTCCCCACATGGTGCCCATGTCGGTATCTATGTCATGGCCCACATCGAAGTTGTTGACCCATTCATGATTGGTGTTGTGTTATACCTCTTCCATAGCTCACATAAATGTATATATAAATATATATTATGCAAGGGTGAAACTGTTGAGAAATGGCAACAAGAAGTTCCAATTTAATTTGTCCTTGAATTAAACTATGATTAAATTCAAATTGTATTCTCGTAGCAACTTAAATTAGTTAATTAAGTTTATTAAACTTACTTAACTTAGGAAATTTGAGTTGGAAGTCTTTCTATCATCATGTGTATGTTCTCCCTACTTTTAAGGAGTCCATTGTGAGTTAATTGTGAGCTGTAAAATAGAAGACTCAGTTTCATGATTCAGTTCAGTTAAATTAGTTCTCAAACTGATTGAGAGAACTGATAGTGAGTTAACAGTCAGTGGTGTCACTAATGAAATCAACTAGTGCTACTCTAGTTAACTGAATATTTACTCATCAAAAACTCATGCATGTCGATTCTCAGAAAGACCCAGTTGAGACTAGAGTGCAGGGACAATGTACTCTTTGTTTTAGATTTTTCTGAGTTGCACTGATAATGCATGCATTCAGGAACTAACCCTTGAGGGATTGTACATTTTTTAGAGGCTTTATTTCCCTTTAAATACAAGCTATCCGCCATAGGGATTACGCATTGGAATAGAGACTTGGAGAGCTTGTGAAGAGGCTAAGCTTTGGCCTTGAGCTTGCTTATGAGTTGGAGATTGAATTTGCTGAGTGCTGGGATTGTTCTAGAGAGAACAAGCATTGTAATTTCATCTTGATTTTCCAGATTAATACAAAACAAATAATGGGGTTTTGAGTTGTGGCTTTCCCCAGATATTTATTGTGTTATGAGCGTTTGATTCTCTTCCTCTATTGATTATGGTTTGATCGATGTTTATGGGATTCTGTTGTAAAGAGTAGAAGTATATTCTTGTTTCTTGCTTTAGCAAATTGCATTAGCTTGTGAATCTAGAGGTTCTTCTACATGGTATCGGAGCTGAGAACAATATACTAGAGGATATTTCAAAGTTTTGAGTTTTTGGGATACAGGCGAAAGTTGAATTTGCAATACATACTTCAAGACCAACAGATGGCGTTCCATGGGTTGAGGCTTGAGTATGCCTTGGAAGTCAGCTTGAATTTCATAGCCTGGGGGGATAGGATGGATGTTGTGCTAGAGGACAATGGCTTGAATAAATTTGTTGAACAAGCAATTCCTAAGCCAACAGCTACTGATGCACAAAACTTGGCTCAGTGGAAGAAGTGTGTGGCAAAGGCAAGGTGGATAATCCTTGAGGGAGTTCGAGATCATATTGTCTCTAGTCTCCATGGAAAGGAAACCCCGCATGCTATGTGGAAAACATTGACGAACTTGTATCGGAATAGCGGTGATAAAAGGAAGTTGGCACTGAAGGATAAACTTCGTAAAATCGAGATGGAGAAAGGCGAGACGATTCAAAAGTACTTGACCAAGTTCACTCAATGTTGGGATGAACTTGGAAGTCTTGGAATCGTGATTACCGAGGAGGATATGGTGAGCCTTGCTCTTCTTGGACTCCCAAAGAGTTGGCATAGTTATCAGATGGTCTGGGAGAAGCTGCCAAATTGGGAACGACTATGGTCGGATTTCATGCAAGATGAGATCAGGAGGAACACCAGGGATGGCTCTTCATCAAAGACTGGTGATGAAGAGAATTGTGCCTTAGCGATTAGGGAAAGGAAGGGTAAAGGTAAAATTTCCCATTCCAAATCATATTCTTATCATGGAGGTAAGAAGAAGGACATGAGGAAATTTAAATGTTTTCATTGTCACAAGATGGGACACTTTGCTACAAATTGTCCATCGCAGAAGTCCAAGGAGAAGTCCTCAGGAGGAGCGGCAGGTGAGGATTTGGCCTCCCAATTAGAATTGAACTTTTCCCTCATTGCATGCATGGTGTCTTCAACGATGGGAAGTGTCTAGTACTTAGACAGTGGAGCTTCATTCCACATGACTGTCGACAAAGAGTTATTCAGTGAAATGGAGAAAGATCTTAAGATGCATATCGAGATGGGTGATGACGGTAAGTATAGTGTTACTAGTGTGGGCACTATTACATTTCAGAGGAAGCACGCAGCTCCACTCACCTTAAATAATGTTATGCATGTACCCGGACTCACGAAGAACTTGGTATCCATTGTCATGCTTTATGATAGAGGATATGATGTGATCTTTTCAAATGGAAAGGCGTTCCTTCGACACATATCCATGACTCAAGTAAAGAATATAGAGGTTTGAGTTCAAAATCTCTATAAGATAGAGGTAGAGGATTGTGTTGCTTTGAGTTCAAAAGCGGCAAAGCTGTTGAGCCAAGACATCGACGAGTTATGGCATAGGCGATTGGGCCACTTGCATCATGGGTCTTTGAATATATTGCAACAAATCTCTATCGATCTTCCCAAAGGTATGCTTGAGCAAGTTGATACATGCAAGGGTTGTACTTTGGGAAAATACACCAAGTCTTCCTTTGGAGACAAAGACAGTTGAGCAGAGTTTATTCTGGAGAGAGTCCATTCATATGTGTGTGGAACATTATCGACAGCATCCACGACCAAACACAGGTATTATATTATATTTGTTGATGACTATTCTCGTAAATGCTAGGTATTTTTTATGCAAAAAAAGGACCAAACTTTCACAAAGTTTTGTGAGTTCAAATAATTGGTAGAGAAATACTTTGGCAAGAAGGTTAAAGTTGTACAGAGTGATAACGATGGTGAGTATGTTTCCAATGAGTTTAACAACTTATGTGCAGCAGAAGGGATTAAATGAGAGTTAACAACACCCCATAACCCTCAACAGAATGGGGTTGCCGAGAGGAAGAACAAGAGCATAATAGGGGCAGCAATGGTGATGTTGCATGATCTGGGCCTACCACTACACTTGTGGGTTGAGGCATGCAACACAGTAGTTTATGTTCAAAGTCGTAGCCCACATTGGCTACTTGAGATGAAGACACCAGAGGAGGCTTATTCTGGTAAGAGGCCATATGTTGGTCACTTTAGGATTTTTGGGTCATCGGTTTATTGCTATGTGACCAAATATGCATGGAATATTCTTGAGCCAACAACAGAGTTGGGGATCTTTGTGGGGCACACTGATACACCCCACAACTATCGGGTGTACATGCCGACCAATCGGATGACAATGGTTCACAAGGATATCAGGTTTGATGAGGAGAAGGCCATGCGAGTATCCCTTGAGAGGGAGCTTAAGCTACATGTGGATGAGGATATTTTATCTCCTAAGGTTGAGGGGCCTCAGATTGATGTGCAACAACCACAAGTAGAGGTTCAGAGAGTGGATACGTCCACTTAGGCAGAGTCTTCTAGAGAGGGAATAAAGCACACTAGATAGGCTGACATATTGTTGGATGATGCACGAGAGAATGTGGGAGCACCCTCTTCTCAGAATAGACAGAGGAGGTCACCAGAGAGGCATAATGGATACATGGCACTTATGGGTGCCTATGTTGTGATAAAGCCACTTCCTTTCAGGAAGAAATGCAACAGTCGGTTTGGGTTGATGCGATGGTGGGGGAGTATGACTCCATTGTTCGAAACAGTGTTTGGGATGTGGTCCCTAGACCGAAGGACAAGTCAATTGTGATCTCCCATTGGCTTTACAAGGTAAAGCAAGCTACAGATGGTAGTGTGGAGAAGCATATGGCCAAATTTGTGGCCCATGGATTTTCATAGGTAGAGGGGATTACTATGATGAGACCTTTGCTTCTGTTGCCAGGTACTCATCAATCATATATATTTTGGCATTATCAGCACAGATGGGTTGGAAGACCCATTAGATGGATGTGAAGACTGCCTTCCTCAATGGCATGATTGAGGAAGAGGTGTACATGGAGCAGCCTGAAGGTTTTGAAACCTAGGACCGTGAGTCACATGTGTGCAGACTCAAGAGAGCATTGTATGGGGTAAAGCAAGCACCCCCGTGCTTGGTACACTAGGATAGATAGCTACTTCACTGGGTTGGGCCTCACGAAGAGTGAAGCAGATGCGAACCTGTATCACATAGTGGTGGAAGGTAAGCTTTTGATCATTGTACTTTATGTAGATGATCTTACTGACAGGTGATAAGAAGCTCATCAAATATTGCAAGGAGGACCTTGCAAGAGAGTTTGAGATGAAGGACATGGGACTCACGCATTACTTTCTTGGCATGGAGATATGGCAGGGAGATGGGGAGTTGTTTGTATCTCAGGGAAAGTATGCCAACAAGATACTTAGGAGATTCCGCATGGAGAGTAGTAAACCCATTAAGACTCCTCTAGCTGGTAATTGGAGGAAGGAGGATGCTACTTTAGGGGAAGTAGTGGAAGCTACTATTTACAGGCAGCTTGTGGGTTCACTCATGTACTTGGTGAACACACAACTAGATATCTGCTATGCAGTTAACCATCTTAGTCAAGCGATGGTTAGGCCTGCCAAGTTGTATTGGAAGGTGACAAAGCTTGTATTGAGATACCTCAGAGGCACTACTTGGTTTGGGTTATGGTACAGATAGACAAAGGAAGTGAAGCTTCAAGGCTTCATCGATGTAGATTGGGTAGGGAGTCCATCCGACAGGAAGATCACATCAGGAGGGATCTTTAGTATTGGGTCAATGGCAGTGTCTTGGTACAACAGGAAATAGAGATCGATTGCACTCAGTTCGACAGAGAAGAGTACATGGCTGCAATTCAGGCAGCATGTGAGGCTATGTGGATGAGGATGATCCTGGTTGGTTTTTTTGGTCAGCAAATGGATCCAATAGTGATTTGTTGTGATAATCAAAGTTGTATCAAACTCTCTGAAAATGCATTCTTTCATGATTGGTCCAAGCATATTGATATCCGATATCATCATATCAGAGATTGTATATTGAGGTGGATCATGTTATTAGATTAAATTCCCACAAAGGAGAAAGATGTTGACATCTTCACAAAGGCATTGCCAATATGTAAATTTGAGTTTCACATAGACATGATCGGGGTAGTTTTATCCCTTTCTTGTTGAGAGGGAGCGTTGAGAAACGGCAACAAGAAATTTCAGTTTAATTTGTCCTTGAATTAAACTGTGAATTAAATTCGAATTCTATTCTCATAGAAACTTAAAATTAGTTAATTAAGTTTATTAAACTTACATAACTTAGGAAATTCGAGTTGGAAGTCTTTCTGTCGTCGTGTGTATGTTCTCCCTACCTTGTAGGAGTCCATTGTGAGTTAATTGTGAGTTGTAAAATAGAAGACTCAGTTTCATGAGTCAGTTCAGTTAAATTAGTTCTCAAACTCATTGAGAGAACTAATAGTGAGTTAACAGTTAGTGGTGTCACTAATAAACTCCACCAGCGCTACTCTAGTTAACTGAATATTTCCTCATTAGAAACTCATGCATGTCAATTCTGAGACAGACCCGTTTGAGACTAGAGTGCAGGGACAATGTACTATTTGTTTTATATTTTTCTGAGTTGCACTGATAGTGCATGCATTCAGGAACTAACCCTTGAGGGATTGCGCAGTTTTTAGAGGTTTAATTTCCCTTTAAATATAAGTTATCCTCCATAGGAATTACGCATTGGAAAAGAGACTTGGAGAGCTTGTGAAGAGGCTAAGCTTTAACCTTGATCTTTCTTATGAGTTGGAGATTGAATTTGTTGAGTGTTGGGATTGTTCAAGAGAGAACAAGCATTGTAATTTCATCTTGATTTTTCGGATTAATACAAAATAGATAGTGGGGTTTTGAGTTGTGGCTTTCCCCATATATTTACTTTGTTATGAACCTTTGATTCTCTTCCTCTATTGATTATTGTTTGCTTGATGTTTATGGGCTTCCTATGTAAAGAGTAGAAGTATATTACTGTCTCTTGTTTAAGCAAATTGCATTAGCTTGTGAATCTACTGGTTTTTCTATAGAAATCCTCTTCTGAGCATACATGTCGTGTGAGCCCCCCTTTCACCACCTCACTCTGGAAATATAATCTTAAGGATTTCCTTTTTAGTCCTCCATCGAAACTACAAGGATGAAAATTTTGGGGCTATGTGGACCCCTAGTGGACCATCCTCCAATGTGTACCAATACCCATTTGTTATTGCCACACGCTCAATTCCACCACTATCACATTGTCCCGACCCTTAATTCCTTATGATGCATTCAAAACCATGTGGGTTACGTGGAATCTGCCCTGTCATATCACCATGTCAAATTTTCTTCAATCAATTGTGTGGATCACGCTTCCTTTACACTTGTGCATTAGGGCCCTACCATGGCCACCTCACCCCAAGGAGTAAAATATCAATGGGATTGTATCGAGCTCTATGAGAAATCGTAGGGTCAAGGTGTCGGGGTAACATCAACAACTATTGTCGCCAGGGCAACATCACCCCCTCCACGTGGCTCCCCTCTGGGGATACCACGTGTTATACCATTGATATCTTCTTTCATGTTTTATTTATTTTTCATATCAGAAAATGTCAACAAAAAAAAAATCTTGCATATTATATAGAGCTCAAATGAAAAATAAAAAAGGAGAAAAACAAAAAAAATAAAAAGAAGAAAAAGGAAAAGAGAAAAAAGGGTGCAAAATATAAAATAAGGACTTTGGATAATTTTGTTTCATGTATTATGAACTATGTGTGATAGGTTTCAAGTTATGAACATGCAAACTATATAAAAGTGGGTACTTCATTGAAAGTATTAAAGTCTTAAGAACACATAAATATGTGGCTTAATCTCTTGAAACATACAACATCTACCATCGTATATCATGAAGGGCCCCCCACCCTGTCAGAGGTTTTTTTTTTTTGGTGGCAAGGTGACATTGCGTTGATTTGTTTTATAAACATCGTCAATTATCAAATCTACAACCGATGTTGAAAGCGGGACCCCCCCCCCCCCCCCCCACCCCCCAATCCATTTGAAATCACCATAGAAGGGGGGTTGCGTAGCAGATTATGGTTTTGGAAAAACAACCTTAACAAGTGAGCCCATCAAGCTAGCGATGTCAAGATAACCTACCACATATGTAGCCAAACATGCAACCTCACACATCAGACAATGAGGTTACGCCCCATGTCAGTGCCATGTTGGCATGACATCATCCAACTAAATGGTTAAAATTTGAAGTACCGCCAAAATTTCAAATATAAAAGGGTTTTGTGCTGAAGGCGACCAAGGAATTATTTTCATGGGATTGAATATTGGCACGGTCACCAGTTCAAGTTGTCGTGTCATTCGCAACACCAACTCATTCTTCTAATTCAACTGCAATCCTAAAATTTTATTGGGTATCTATAATTTTTTCTCTCTTTTAATCTTGAGACCTTTGTGCACCTTAAAATGATTAAGCTCTGAAAATCCCAGCGAGGGGATTCACAAAATCCTGGTAATACTCCTTTAATTGACCAAGAATCAGATATCTATGATTCTTGGTGTTCACTTGACCTTCTAATTGTTTGCCAACAAGCCTTAAAACAACTTCAATGAGTTAAACGACCTTCTCCACTTTGTCCAATTAGGGTTATGTCATATGATTCTCCCTACCATTTACGATTTCCCTGAATTTGATAGTTAGTTGGGACATGCTTTTGTCCCTAATAAAGGTTTTGTAATTTCTATAAAGGGTAATAATATTCTTCAAATTACCCCGAATATTATCCAAAATTATTTTCAATTCCTTGTCACGAGAAACCCCAACAATTTACTAACGATACATTGGCCCAAGCTTATAGATGTTTTCCCCAAAATGAAAAAGAACACTTGTTTATAATTATTCTACACTCAGAGACCCTAATCCCTCAACCAACTACCCACAACCCTTTAGCTACATTCTTTGAAGTCACTCAACAAAACCTATGCGCCATTTTGTCTATTCTTAGGGAGGATAACATTGAAATATTAAATGAAAAATCCCTAGCCTTTCTCAGCCTAATGTTGTAGCCTGGAATCGCTCCGGATATCCCATCTTATCTTTCCCAGTCAATGAACTTTTAGCTCCAATATTTTCAAAATACAAGATACTTCAAATACCCTTCATATCTAGTTCACTTGTTCTTATACCTACATGCATCTAAGTTTAGCCATATCAATCTAAACATGTTGAATGCACAACATCAACTTTAGCGAGTCATTTATTGGACTAATGTAATTAGGAAAAAAGAACGAAATGAAGGTTTTTCCCAGTTCTTCTCCTCTTTCATGTATGTTGTCTTCACTATCCTAAATGATTATTCTTCCCCCAAAAATTTACCTGAAGCAAAACAATGTTTGCAACTCAGTTTTGACATGAAGGTGGGTGTTTGGTTCTTTTTGAATATTATACATATATTAGGCTATATGGTGCATATATTCAACCCTACCGACTCCCAATGTTTCTACATCTGAGAACTTTCTCTTTGTTTCTAAACACAAAGAGTATACTTTCAAACAAAAGAAGGTAGTGGGGCCTTTTATTGCCAACACTAAACAAGCTCTAGAGCAAGTAGAGATCATGTTGTGGGACAATAATTTTACAAAGGGATAAATATGGCATTATGATCCTCACCCAGTCATCTCTAACAAAAGACTTAAATATGGCTCAGGGTCCTACATACACAATAGAAAACTAGAGTTAGAAATTTTGGCAAATCAAGATATTCAGACTGGTGATCAATTATTGCAAGATCAATATTTATGTGAAATTGAAGAACAATGAAGCATTTCTATTGAGAATCTTTTTTTAAAGGAAAGGAGTTTAAATAGATTGAAATGGTAGGTCAATACCTAGAAGATAGGTCCAAAGTATAAGAAGAATATGAAGAGGAAGTTCCACAAGTCAAATTGAAAGAGTTTCCTTCACAACAACCTAGTTTTTCATTGCAATTGGAAAATAAAAAAAGATCAATTCCCCCCTTAACTTCCACTGAAATAATAGAACAACCTATTGGGAAATTTCCCCAAGAAATAAAAGCTTTCTATGAGAAATACCATCATATAAGAGGGAAGAGAAGATATACTTAGCTAAGGCTTTTGATCGCACCAATTGGTTATACCTGAGAATGCTCCTTACCCATATGGGTTCCCCCTAGACTTCATCAATTGGATTATGTGTTTCATTACCAAGGTTTCATACAGTGTTCTTATAAATGGATCAGCCTCCCCTTTTTTCATGCTTAACGTGGCCCCAGACAGGGCTACCCCCTATCTCCCCTACTTTTTTTGCTTGTCATGGAAGGCTTGAGCCGACTCATTTTGGAAGAACGAAGGCTTGGTTGACTCCAAGGTATTAAGATCACCAACAATTGAATTCTTACACATCTCCTTTTGTCGATGATGTTTTAATTTTCCTCAATGCGGATATTGGTGATTCATCAACATTTCTCACTATAATGCAATTTTTCGGCTCCGAGCCACTGGTATGGAGTGTAATTACCAGAAATCCACTATTTCATCTGATGGATGCTCGCCACATGAGATTCATTATGCACACCAGAGATTTCCCTTTAAACTCCTACCCTTTGATGATGGATTCACATATCTTGGGTTCCGACCCAAACCTCTTCATTATAAGATTGTTGATTGGACCTAGATTGTTGCCAATATTGAAAGGATGTTGAATATATGGCATCACATATATCTTTCCAGGGAAGGGCATCTAGTTCTAATCAAATTGGTTTTGGAAGCCACTCTGGTTTATTGGATGTCCATGGCCTAGATAACTAAGGGGATCTTGACAAGAATTCAACAGATGTGCTACATATTTCTATGGAAAGGGAAACATGACGACCACATATATGCATGGGTTCAATGGTACCTAATTGCATTACCTAAGGAATGGGGAGGTTGGGGTCTGAAGAACCTCGACTCCTTCTCTAAACTGCTAGCTGCTAAGATGGGTTGGAAAATCCTCACTGCTAAAAGCTTATGGACTGAGGTGGTTTATTAGAAATATATTTGGCCCTCCACATCCTTGATTAGGTTAGACTTCCTACTTGGAATCGCTTAAGCATCTCATCCATTTGGTGTGTTGTCCTAAATTTCATATCCTACATCCGTGATGGATTGGCATGGAGAATAAGGTATGGCTCTTCAATTCGTGTTGGTATGGATCCATGGTTCAACTACAGTAATGCATACATGCTTCCTCCTAATCTCATACATTTCTTATCTAATTTTTGTATATCATATCTTGCTCAAATAACAGATTCAAAGAACTCTAACATCTTTTCTCATGCACGAAAATCTACTTTACAATTAGGTATTCTTGACATCTGGTATCCTGACTGGCTCACCTACATTAATGCTCTTCCTGAATCACATGTTAGAGTAACTGATGGGGAGGATTAACTCATTTAGGTACATTCCAAGCATGGAAACTATGCTACTAAGGATGGTTACACAATCATATATGTTGCTCTCAAGCCCCCTGTTATGGACTGGTGGTGGAGTGTTTTGTGGAAATTGAAGGTCCCACCATGATATATACCATTCATGTGAGTTTTTATCTGATATAAAGCACCTATGGGAGAAAACTGAAAGAATCACTCATTCCATGGTACTACTTGGTGCGTTCTTTTCCGATAGGATTCCGAGACAATTGATCATCTCTTCCTTCACTTCCCCTCCATTTTACCATTTTGGTCATAGATTCTCAACTCTCTTTCTATCACCTCTTGGTGGCAGGAGGATTCCATCCTTGCAGCCTGGAAATCATGGTGGACATTTACCCATTCTTCTAAAATTATGATCCTCCCCCTTTTTCCTTGTTGGTCTATTTGGCTGCTTAGAAACAAATCTATTTTCAAGGGTATTAAACCTATCTAGACTCAGGCTTTTACTCATGTTATATCTCTATACTCTGGCATCCCAGATGATGATCAACCTGTACCTCAGCGAACTATCATTCCTGAAGTCATTGATAGGAGCCTTCCTTGGGCCTATTTTGATGGATCTACCTAGGAGAATGGTTATGGGGGAGGTGTCCTCTTACATCTATCCAATAATCATTATTTCAACATTCAGATGGGATTGGGCAATGGAACTAACAATTTTGTAGAACTGATCACTCTCAGACATATTTTGTATTTTTCATTAGAGGAGTGTAGGCATATACAAATATTTGGCAACCCTAAGATCATCATAAAATGGTTCAACAACACATCTATTTGTCATGTGCACACACTCAGGAATATACTCGATGATGCCTTACTTTTGAAATCACATTTTAATTCCATCTGTTGTCATCACATCTACAGGGAACGTAATCAGATTTCCAACCAATTATCCAAGGAGGTCGCGATCCAACCTAGTGGTCTATGGTTGATCCAGGAGAAGAGGGGACCAGAATACTATTAGTACTACCACCGCCCATACATTGATCAGAGGATACAAGGGGTCGATAGGCCCTGATTTCATGGGTTTTTTGAGCTACAGACAAAATTTTCCATCCAGTACAGTTTATATGTATATATCTATATCTGACTTGTAATTATGTAATTATCATTAGACTACCCTATGGGTTTTTTTGTACAAGAACATCTGAAAGTGGACCACCACAATTTAGAACATATGCTTCTTTAAGAATCTACAATATGTAATTTTCAACATATTAATGGAAATTACGATGTTTCCTCGACGTAAAAAAAGAGGGAAGAGAAGTAAAGTGGAGAAAGACATGAGAGCCCAATAATGGATGCAGTGAACCGAGGATTATAAAACCAAGTTTATTTTAGCAATGGATCTAGAAAGAAATTAGTTGAATCTATCACTTATTCATCTATTGCTTAATCTATCCCAATAGGCCCATATTTCAAAACTATGAATGTTTCCTTTAACATAAATGAAATTCATTTACCAGGTAAGATAAATTTTCATAAGAAGGCTAGATAAATGATCTATAGTGATCTCAACAAATGTGCTCTGACTAAAACTAAAGCAGAGAAGTTACTTCAAAAAGCCAATAGTTTGTTAAAGAAGGAGAAGGCCAATTCCAAGAAAAATAAAATGCAACTAGAGGAGTACAAGAAATTAATAATAAATTTGGGAATTGACCCAACATATAGAGAGGCCATTAAAGTTGTTTTGTAAAATATAGAAAGGGAAACACAATCTTTAAGAAAGAAGTTGAAAATGTCAGGGTATGAACATGTGCAGACAACAAAGCCCCTCCAAGTGGAAAAAGAGAAAGAACAATTGTTAGAAGAATTCATACAAAGCAATAATGAAATCATCAAGTTACAAGAAAAAATTCAGTGTTTAGAGAAGTTCCTCAAGAATCATGTTTGCATTTCTTCCACTTCAGTTGTCCAAAATCCTCAAGATCATTCAGAACAATTGTTCAAGGCTTTAACATATCTTAAGCTCTCTGAAGTAGAACTAAGTAAAACATAGAATTCCTTCACAAAAGTGAAGGAACAATTGATTTTTAAAGGCAAGTTGTTGAATATTGTGAATGAGAGTAACACTAGATTGACAAATAGAAGGCAAGTTGCACAAGAAGAAATAAATAAACTAAAAGAAAAAATAAAAGGAAATGCCTCCCTACTAGAGGCAAAGTGGATAGTTTGGGACGAGATCATACAAGAGATATGCTCTGTTTGGGAATATATTGGTATAATTGCGAAGCAAATTTCTTGCCTCATAAATTAGAACTAGTCATAAAAAAAAAAACTAATGAGGAACTAGAGGGTAAAATCCTAAAATCAAAGAAAATTATTAGATATCTAAATGATAAAACTACAAATGAGTTTAGAGCACTAGATATAATGGACATGGAATCTATTATTATGGAAGTAAGAAAAGAAATTAAGAAAAAAAAAAATCTAATTCATGTCTCAAACAAACAAGAGGAAGTTGAAGAGGGTGTCTCATTATTTAACAGCAAAATTGATAAGAGAGTGAGAGTTGGATTGCCCAGCTATTAGGATTAGAAGGGAAAGTTTCTTTCCCGAGAGAAATATGAAAACGATTTAACAGATGCAAATAATAAATCTGACAGGGCTCATGGGTCATCTGAATCTTTAAAGGCATAAATCATTATTAATTATCCATAATGGGAGTTCTAGATTCTATTGTTAGTGAAAACCCTATTTGTGACTAAGCCAAATTATACCAAGCACTCCAGTCCAAAGATAGCTTGCGAAGAAATGATTGCTCAACCATATCCAAACAAACCAATATGGCATAAATGCAAGAAAATGATTTGGTAACAATATATGTAGCCGATGGAACCATGATATAGTGCATGGAACATTGCATTTAATCATGTTTTTATTTAAATTAGTATTTCAAAAATTATCCAATTTCTCATTTATTAGAAAAATTTATTTGTAAATGTTTTAAAAGACTCGTTAAGTGAAAGTTATTTATGATAGTTAGGAGTTTTGACAGTTACATGTGGTAACTAAAAGCAATTTTGATGTACTATTTAAGAAAAAGGGAACCATATGAAAAGGGTTCAGAGAGTTTGAAATTTTTGGGGGCTATCAGTGTAATGCTTTATCTTCCTTGGAAATTAATGAGTATGAAGTCAAACTGATTCTAACTTCTATGATGTGTTACAATATGTAATGTTTCTTTCTTGATGTGTTCTTTTTCAAGATTGTTTTTCCTAAAATGAAAATAACGTATGTTGTCGCAGGATTTTCTTTAGAAAAAAAACAAATTTATTTATGATATAGTTTGTTGCAGGCAATACCAACATTTTCTTTTAAGAAAACCTTAATAGGCACTCCATTGCCTTCAACACATTCATTTCCTTTGTTTTCTTTGTTTCACCCATTACTTCTCTATTAGGGTCAAAGCATCGGATTCGTATCGCTAAGGCTCTCCATTGCCTTCAACACATTCATCTCCTTTATTTTCTTTGTTTCACCCATTACTTCTCTATTCGATTCATATCGCCCAAGTGATAAATCCTTGCTTAACTTAGTACTTCTTCTTTCCAGTTTAGTATTTTAAAATCTGTAGCTACCAAAGAAGAGGCTAGTCTGATTGGTTTTTGTTTTTCTACAACATTAATTTGGCATTAAACTCAAAGGTGTTTTGTCTCCTAGCTATAATTTTGAAAATTTTCATCAATTTTAGTACATGTCTTGGGCATTGGTTCCTTTCAGCTAGGAATTGTCTCTAGGGAACAACATCAAAAGTTGGTGCCATTGTCAAGGATTGGAATTGAAGATCTTTCCCCAAGTTTATTCCATTAATTTATTTGATTAGTGAGCAAACAATAATTTGGTTGATATCTCTCACCAAAAGGGTCTTTTCAGTAATCTTGGCTCCTAAAAAACCCCATACACATTCTAACCCTCACCGGGAAAGAACCCTAGAGCTTTATGACCCTGAAAGATTGTTTTCCAGGAGGGCTTGGAGAGAAAAACAACCCTCAATAAGTCCTAGACCCACAATTATGATTCTTGAATAAGGTCAATATGCTTTCAGCCCAAAGAAATTTGGAGAACCATTGAAGCATGATATACCAAAACTATTCCCCATAGTTATACAATTTTCTAAGAAGAAAGTTTTTTCTAATGATTCTAAGTTAGAATATAAACCTCTTAAGACAATCCCTCTCTTTTTCCCACCTTTATCAGAAGTAGAAGTAGAGGAATTAAAATATATTGTTAAAACAATTGAATATCAACCCATTCAAGGTGTTTCTACTTCAACCTATTCATCTACAATTTCAACAAGACACGCTTCTCGTCCTCCTATAAATATGGTTGTACCTTCCTTGTTAGCTAACCATTATCTTCCCTTTAATCTTCCTGCACAATTAAATGCTTTTACTCAAGATTATCTGAAACTCTTACCAATATTCAATGGAGAGGATGACATCACAACTAAAAATCATGTCTCTACATTTTGTGCCTTTGCTAAGTATGCTAATATGGAATATGGAGATGTGGTCATGAGGTTTTTTGTCTATTTTTTTTAGGGTGAAGCAAGAAAATGGTTTAAATAGTTACCTCAAGCATGTATAAATACATGGGAGGAATTAAATTTTGCCTTTCTCAAGAAATGGGGAGGAAAAAAGAATCATATTTATTTCTTAACATAGTTTTATCATATTAAGAAAAGGAATGCAGAGGATGTCACTAAATTCATAGACAGTTTTAACATACTTTATAGTAAAATTCCTATTGAAATTAAGCCTTCTAAGTAGATGCTAAAGTTACATTTGATGGTATGGGAGAAGAGACCAGATACACTAAAGTACAAACTGATGATATCGAGATTGAAGCTAATCTTATCACCTCAATAAATATTAAAGTTAAAGAATAATTTGTAGATAGGTGAAAGGTTAAATAAGAAGTAGGGCCATCTAGGTAGGCTAAGGGTATCCATGAGCAGAAATTGGATGAAATTGGGAGGGTGATTAGAAACATTTCAAATAATCTCGTTAAAGTCTTATAATATTACCAATACTTATATTATTAAGAGTTATATTATTAAGCCTTGTCAAAGGCTTATTTTATTAAGTCTCCTCTTACATATCCTTCTTAGTCTAATATTTGTAATATGTTTTGATTTCTAGAGTTTGTCGGTCTAATATATCTTGTTCGAACTTTTATATTGTTTAAAGTATAGGTATCCCTCAAAGGATTGGACTAATAAGGAGCCTTCATCATTTTACCAAAATATAAGTATCTTGTTCCTTGTTTCCTCCTTTATGTTTGGTTTCCTCATCATGTCGAGATTTTATTATTGTATGCTAAAAGCCTTTTATTCATATTTTCCTCGATAAGAAAGCTTGCAGAATACACAAAGGTTATGGAGGAAAATTCAAGAGAAATACTTGAATCATGAAAGGTGTTTTGTTACAAAGGAAGCCCTTCAAGAATTGATGTCCTACAAGGTTTGTTAAAGAACAACTCAAGGTATGTCTTAGACTACAAGTTTTGTTACAAGGTTCTCTCCATATAAAAGGTATGATAATTCTCTTTCGCAATTTGCTTTACATTACTAACATATTTATGTTTAGTGTTTTGAATCATAAATATTCTTGTTAGGGTTATTAATAATTAGATTAAATCTACCCTTGCTATATTTTCATTTGATCATTTTTGTGAAACCCTAACCCTTAGGGTTCACTCTAAAACCCTAGCCTCTTGTTGCTAAGGGTATGTCAATGTTAATAATGAAACCATAGTCTACTTAGGGGTTGTTGATAAAGTCTAGAACATATGTGAAATCCGATTCTTTTGAAATTTAGGGTTTTGATAATGTCATGGTAAAACTCTAGTTCTTTATGGTTTCTTATTAATATCTTGGTTATTTAGTGAAACCCTAGATATTTAGGGTTTGGTGAATTAGGTGTATATTTATTCGTATTATCGAAACCCTAGCTTGGTGAAAGTTGTTGCATATCTAATTTAGATGTATTGATGTTTGTATCTTGGGTTTACCTAGTAGATATTGAAGTGAAATGTTAGTGCATCTCTGATATGTATATGCGAGTATGCTAACTTAATTGTTGATACTCATGTTTTAGTTTGTGAAATTTAAGATTTGCAACAAACCCTAGTAGAGTCTGACATGTAATTCTAAAAGCATATTGTTGAAACCTTAGATGCATATGATTGGATTATTATTTGATTGAATATAAGGCTTTGTGTCTCAAATATTGAGTCTAGGGTTTATGACAATACCCTAGCAAGTTGTTGAACTCTATTATGTAAAAAGATGTGACCCTTTCTAATTATGAACCTAACTAGGTTTAGGTTTTTTATGTCTAAAGTTTGAATGTTTTGATGCTTCCATTATAATGACATGATTTTTATATAGTTAACTTCATGATTCTATATGTTTGTATTTGGTTGTACTTGATATTAAATTTTTGTAGGTACATAATCTTCAAGATGTTGAAGATGTTGATAATTAAAAATGATAATAATGATGAGCATGATGAAGTAAGTTGATCAAGATGACCTGATGACATGAGAAAGAATTGAATCCTCTAAAGGATAAATTTAATTTGATATTATAAAAGAAGGAAGTTGTTGATCTCCCTGAGTTGAGAGGGAGCTTCGATATATCTCCCTAGTTAAGAGGGAGGGCATATTATGACAGTCATAATGAATATCTTGAAGAAAGAATGAAACCAAAGAATGAAAGTACTAAAGATAGATGTTCATGAATTCATGAAGTTGTAAAAGACTTGAGAAGTATTGAGGCTACATTTGGTGCTACTAAAGAAACGAAAGAAGAAAGCTCCCGACAAGTTTTATTTGGATAATGTGATGATGATATAAGTAGCATAAGAATGATTGAGGACCCTGAAGGTTTTTGTTTACTTGTATATAAGTTTGAAGGTTTATTGTTGATTGGGGTCGTAATTGTGCAAGGTATCTCTATTAAAATATTGAAAGTTTGAAGCATGTTTGGAGTGGTGGATATATATATTTGATTTAGTTGATATGGAGAGATGAATAATCTTGTGGTAACAAGATGTTTGGGAGGAGATATGGTCGGCCTATGTGTTTATGTCTAGATCCTGAAGAGGGAGGGTGGCATTGGTCATGGAGCTCCAACCTTGGATACACACCTAGATCCATGGGTTGGTGTTAGAGCTTAAAGGCCTGATGGTACCTAAAGTGGCTAAATATTTAGTACACCCTAGTCCCACCCAATTAGAGTACCCTGGTCGGGTATCTAATCTATACCACAACTGTGTTGTGAACTTTTCATAGAGTGTGTCACTTTGAGATCTTCCATGTACCTATGTATATATGTAATTATGAATACCCCCCTAGTTAAGAGGTTGTGTTGAAAAATGCAGGTAATGTCGGTCTTCCTAATTGTATTTGAGTCCTGCTGTAATGTATTTGTTGAAAAAAAAAATCATTATAAAATAAATTGACTTATTAAAGCATGGGTTTCATGCTTGGTTCAATATTTTTAGGTCAAAGTCTCAATTGTAGGCTTCTAGGGTTTATGTCAAAAGTCCTTGTCTTTTTAAATATGTAAAAGACCCTTCTTGGGATTCATAAATCAAGAAAGACATTTATTTTATGTAAAATAAGTCATTTAGGCCTCCTCCACCAAGTTAGCCTCAACCTGGATAAGTCAACCTAATTAGAGAGGCAGAATCCACTATAAAAGGGCATCAACTCAACTCATTTGAAGCACATTCTTAACAAGTTTGATTTGTAGTAGTTGGAGGCAGAAAAAGGGTATGAAGTTCAAGGAAGAGGAAGAAAACCTCAGCGAAGGAGATGGGAGTATTTTTCAAGCAAAAAGAAGTTGAATTCTTTCTATACTCTCACACATACGAAATTCTTAAATCGTCGGGGAGGTCAAAGTTGTTGTGTTGTAGTAGTGCCAAAATTCTAAAGATGGGGACCAAAATTCTTGATTGTTGTTGGGTTGAAGTTGTTAGAGAATAAGATACTATTGAAGTTTATGAATCATCTTGGAAGGCTAACTTGGTGGAGGAGGAAGGCCTATTAGTCAGGTATAAGGTATTGGTTTATCTCAATTTCATTAATGGAAGAGTTTGATTGGAATTTCCCCTAGTGAAGGGTTTTATCCCTTGTTAAGTGCCTACATTTGCAGTCGTTGATCTTCATGTTTTGTTTTGATGATTGCTTGATGACACAAAGATAAAATAAGAACATAAAGATAAGATAATAATTCCATAAGAATAACATAATTAATTATCAATATAAGAGAATCTTTCTTCCTTTTTGATTTTCTAACATGGTATCAGAGCTAAGGTGAAGGAGGAAAGAAAAAGGCAACTTGAATGTCTATTGAAAGTAGGGTTAAGGAGGAAGGAATAAAAGAAGGATCATATAAGAAGAGGAAGGTCTACTATCTATATCAATAAAAGAAGACATGACAATGAATTCTGAAAACAAGATTGAAGGAGCCTCCAGCTACAGGGCATGGAAGAAGAGGATTGGGAAACTGACATCTTGGCCATGAATATAATAATATATGGAGTGAAGGAAAATATAATCCCATACTTATCCAATATAGGTTCCACTCAAGAAATGTATGAAGCACTCTCCAAGTTATTCACCATCAATAACATTGGCCATATAACTAGCCTCAAGAATGAACTAAGAACAATAAAGATGATGAAAGATGATATTGTTTCATCATATTTTGTAAGAATATCTAGAATAATAGATGAATTCCAAGCTATAGATGAAGTTGTACCATAAAAATAACTCGTGATTACTTCTCTACTAGGTCTACCAAAATCTTGGAGTGATTTTGCATCAAGAATTAGTAGTTGGAGAGATACTCCAACCTTTGAACAAAGGTGTAATGCATGCCATCAAGAAGAAGTCCACATCTCATTAGTAAATAACAAGAACGAGGATGAAGAATACAACACTCCTAATTCCTACTCTCCTCATCACAAGAAGAAGGGAACATTCAAGAAGTTCAAAGGGCCAAAGAAGAAGGTTTATCTATCAATTAGATTGAGTGCTACAATTGTCACGAAATCGGACATTACAAAATTAAATGTCCTGAGAATATAAGGAATAAGAAGAGAGAAAGAGAATTCATGTTGGCTACTCTGGAGGCGATCGCCCTGATGGCCTAGGGTTCCTCAAACTGGCCTGCGCCCCTCTGGCTCCCGCCTAGCAGCTCTGCTGCTAGGCTTGCTCTCACAGCGCCCCTCCTAGGCCCCCTCGCGCCTCCTACTGATCTCTGGGCCTCCTGCTCAGTTCCTGCTCCGGGGCTCTTCCCTGTAGCCTCTGCCCCTCCTGGACAGTCTACCCCTTGGCTCCCCAATGGCTGGGATCGATCCCCCGCCTCCAGATCCGGAAGACTATGAGAAACTGTTCGCATCCCTTATCCCAGAGAATGCAGCATCAAGAATCCGTCCATCTGCAACTAAGTTCGTCAAGAAACTCGATGAAATACCTGAAGTTTCCCTTCCCCCTTCCCTCCCGAGGAAGGCTGCAATCTCTCTAGCTGAAAGAGGTCTGGTAGGCCAGTTCACAGGATACTGGCCCTCACCCAGATCAGTTCAAAAATGGGTGGAACGCAACTGGAACTCGATCATACAAGGAAAAATAGCAATCAGATTCTGTGGAAGAGGCTTTTACACCTTTTTGTTCGAATCAAAAGAGGAAAGGAATCTCATCTTTAGAAATGGTCCCTATTTTATGGACTCAAGAGGCCTCTATCTGAATAGATGGTCTCCTGATTTTGATCCGGAAATGGACATCCCAAACGCAGTCCCGATTTGGGTCCGTCAACCTCACCTGTCGCTCCACTGCTGGGGAGATGAATCAGTCAAGGCCATTGGGAACACAGTCGGCAAATACATAGATAGATTTGAACCAAAGGAGAACATGCATGCTTGTGCGAGGATATGCGTCGAAGTAGACCTAAGGAAAGGTCTGCCGGAAGCTATCAAGATCAAGGTGGATCAATGGACACACATCCAATAGGTAGATTACGATCAGCTACCCTTAAAGTGCAAGGTATGTCATGAGTATGGGCATTTTGCAAATAGATGTAGCAAGTTAAAAACAAATGAATCTGATGGAAATGTCGAAAATTCTGAAGGCTCATGGGAAAAAGTTAAAAAGAAAAAATCCAATCCCTCTCTCGGCCCGAGCTCAAAGGCCCTCCTGGAAAATCCTTCTGTTCCTACCCACCCTTCCAGTTCAACTCCCCCCTTCCCCTCATCCTCCAACCCTTTTGAATCTCTGTCAGCCGAAGATCCCATTTCTACCCCCTCATCTCCCCGAGACACTGCACTTGCAGTCATCACCTCCCTCTCTCAACCTCCGCCCTCCCCTCCTCCAACCGTGGATCGAATACTAACCATAAACAAAATGAAAGAGAATACCCTCACTTCTGACCCTCCTAGAAAAGCAAGCAGGAAGTCAAACAAAGAAATCAGGGATGAAACAGTAGCGAAAGAAATGGCCACTGGAACTCAGCAACCAATGGACACATATCTAGACAAGAAAAAAGGGAGTGGGGAAAAGATAAAAGAGAAGAGCGGGACTCACACAAAAAATGGCAAATGATGATTCTGGTCTCTTGGAATTGCAAGGGGGTGGGCTCCTCCCTAAAAGTAAACGTAGTCCGGGATCTAATCAAACGGGAGCAGCCAGATCTCCTCCTCATCCAGGAGACAAAAATATCTGATCAAGACTTCCAAAACCACTTCAAAAGAAGCAAAAAGTACATAGGTACAGCAATAAGCGCAGCAGGCACATCAGGAGGCATAGGAACTATATGGAACAAAAAAAAATGGGACCTTACCAATCAAAACTCTTGCAATTGGTGGGTAAGAACAGACCTTAAAAACAAAGTCTCAAAAGAGGAATACACAATCTACAACATTTACGCCCTGAATCACTATCGGGACAAAGCAATATGCTGGGATTCAATAACTTATGATCTCCAATTAGCTCAAGATAGGAATATTTTCTTGGGAGGAGACCTGAATCTAATAAGGAACGCTGATGAAAAACTAGGAGGGAACTTCTTCGCAGACCCCTCAAGAGACTCTCTGGAAACACTAATTCAGGCCCACAATCTAATTGATAACCCTCATCATAACGGGAAGTATACGTGGAGTTACAAAAGAACTGGCATCAACAACATTAAAGAGAGGTTAGACAAATTCTTGTTCATGAAAGAATAGTAACAAGCTTTCCCTCAATCAAAAGAAAAACTATTCAAGCATCTACCTCAGACCATAAGCCCATGGTTTTGACACTGGATAAGGGAAGAAATTTGGGGCGTCTCCCCTTAAAATATAATAAAACCTGGGATTACAAAGAAGACTTTCGAAAACTTGTTCAAGAACAGTGGGAAAAAGAAGTCGTTGGTTCTCCCCACTATATATGGGAAACCAAACTAAAGTCTCTCAGAACAGCCATCAAGCAGTGGGCAAGAGATAATGCAGCAGTGGAAAACAAAAAACGATTGGATCTCCATAAACAATTAGAACTATGGAATTAGGAAAAAGAGAACATACAATACACAGAGGAGGATCAAACTCAGGAAAATGAAATGTACAGGGAACTATACAGGAAAAATAGATTGGAGGAAGAAGAACAACGGCAAAAATCAAGGTGTCTCTGGCTCAGGGTTGGAGACAAAAATACCTCATTCTTCCACAACATTTTAAAGCTCAGACGCGCTGGAAATCAAATCGAAAAAAATTTGGCAGAGGGGAAAGAGATCAGCAATCAAGAAGGAATCAAAGAGGCAGCTTACAGACATTTCCAATCCCTATTATCAGTAGACCCTGAGTCTCCAGATAACATGGATTTCCTTAGCCCAATTGAAAAGAAAATCACTGATTGGAAAAACAGAGAACTGGACCAGGATGTCTCAGAGGAGGAAATCAGGTTGGCAGCCTTCAGCATGCAGCAAGACAAGGCTCCAAGACCTAATGGTTTCACTGTGGCTTTCTACAGAAACCATTGGGGCACAATAAAAGAAGATTATATAAGGATGGTGAAAAATGTCTTCCAAAAACACAAGATGGGGGACAACACAAAATCCTTTCACCTTGCCCTCATCTCCAAGGACCTAAACCCCCTCTCCTTTGATCGCTTCCGACTTATCTCTTTGTGTAATGTCTCCTACAAGATAGTCACCAAAATCCTAGCTAACAGACTTAAAAAACTCCTCCCCCACCTCATCTCATAGAACCAAGGTGGATTTGTTCCTCGTAGAAAAATCACGGATAATGTCATTTTGATACAAGAAGCAATCCACAGTAGCATCAGCAGGAAGGAAAGAGGCATGATCATCAAATTAGATATGGCAAATGCCTTTGACAGGGTTAACCATCATTTCTTGAGAGAAGTTCTCAGAAAATTTGGGATCTCCAACAAATTTATTAGCATCATCATGGAGTGTATCTCTCACCCTTGGACCGCTCCTCTGATCAATGGCAGACCGAGTAGTTATTTCAGAAGTTCTAAGGGTTTGAGGCAAGGTTGCCCTCTCTCTCCTTTCTTATACATCATAATGGCGGAAACCTTGAGCATCCATCTGGAAAAAATCCGCAAGCAAAAGGAGATTACAGGAATCGGTATAGAAAGAGGGATCAAAGAAATCAATCATTCACTTTTTGCCGATGACACTCTTCTAATCGGGGGAGCTTCAAGCTTGATGGCAAAAAGATTCAAGAAAATCCTGGATACATTTCTAACAGCATCAGGAGGAAAGCTAAACAACAAAAAATGCAAGATATACACTTGGAATGTATCCTTGCAAATCATGCAAAGAATCTCCACGATCTTGGACATACCGGTGCCAAGAAGTTGGAGCTATTTCTCTTACTTGGGTCTGCCCCTAGCAAAAGAAACAGTCAAGTCAGAAATTTGGGTAAAGCATATAGAAAAAATGAGAGGAAAGCTTCAACGCTGGGGGATGTCTTGGCTCAATTTGGTAGGCAGAACTACCCTCATCAAGGCTATTCTCTCTGCCCTTCCCATCTACCAGTATGTTGTAACCTTAGCTCCTGCAAGCACCCACAAACATATGGAAATAATTATGCGAAGCTTCCTGTGGCAGGGAGGGAGACAAGACTCAAAAAAATTCAGCCTCGTTAAATGGGATCAAGTTATTCTTCCATTTGAAAAAGGAGGTCTAGGTATCAAAATTCCAAGCCTATCCAATAAAGCTATGGGATTCAAATTAATATGGAGAATGCTTATAGGAAAAGGCTCCTGGTGGGTAGAGGTTATCAAAAGGAAGTATCTCAATGGCCTGAATTCCAATGTCCTCTCTGAAACAATTGTGGAAATACCGTGCACTCCTGTTTGGAAGCTCATCAAAAAAGTCCTCCCTCAATTTAGAAACCCTGTATCAAATGTGCCTGGCAACGGAAAGGAGATAAACATTTGGTCTGATAGAATCATGGGGGCAAAGCCAAGGAACCTAATCCAAAACTTCAGACCCCTCCAAACATGGATGGAAGCAAAAAATTTGAACTCTCTATACAACATCTCCCTATGGGATCACAACAACTGGCATGATTGGAAGGGCCTCTCTCCCCCAAACGATCTCAGGGACCTCTGGATCGAGCTTAAGATATCCCTCTCAGGATCGGCTCCCACAAACAAAATGGCAAATGATAGGTATGTCTGAGACCCTAGTGGAGGGAAATTCACAGTCAAAGAAGGATACAAACTCCTACAGGACACTCCACAACAAACAAATGGAACCTATACAAAGTAGTCTGGAAATCTGAGTGCCTACCAAAGATCAAGTTTTTCAACTGGACCCTTCTCAAAGGTAAGATTCTCACTGTCGAGAACCTCAAAAAAAGAGGCATTCTTGGCCCCTCAATTTGTTGTTTTTGTCGAGCTGAGGAGGAAAGCAGCCATCACCTCTTCTTTGAATGCCCCTTTGCCCAAAGCTGCTGGAAGCACATTATCATTCCCCTGAGGATAGGAGAGACCTTCAACCAGCTCACCTCTTTACAAAAAAATTGGGAGAAATGCTATCCTTACCCTAAGAAAAATAAGATCCCCATTATCCGCCTGTGGAAATGCATCCCCTCAACGCTCAGCTGGCAAATTTGGCTCGCCTGAAATAACTGCATCTTTAAAAACCAGAAGCCCAATCTAGCCCACACCTTGGCAAAAACTACAGCCCTTATCTCTAAGACAATAAGCACCAATTGTGTGTCTCAACCAGAGCGAACCAGTTGGCACAAAACTGAGATCGACCAGTTCAACAAATTCTGCCTCAGTTTTGATAAAAGCAATCACCCCCTTTACAAAGCAGACAAGAGAAGGAATAATTGGAAGCTCAGAGGCACTAAGGAGGAAGTAAACCAATGGATTCTAGATCAAAAGCGCCCCACCCTCCAGTTCGACGGAGCCTCTAAAAATAATCCGGGGAAAGCTGGGGTAGGGGGATTCATAAGGGATAAGTATGGCAAAGTCCTGATAACATATGAATGGGGCCTGGGTAAAATGTCCAATAATAAGGACGAGGCTTACAGCCTCCTATTAGGCACCACCATCCTGAAGAAAATGAGCATACAAAGCCCAATCATCCTGGGAGACTCGGCTATTTTAATTGCAGCCATGGCAACAAGGGGCGAATTCAAAAAAACAGCCCTCAACAACCTCAAGCTTCGGATCATGGACAACATCAGCAACTTTGGGGATGCCACCTTCAAACACGTCATGAGGGAAAATAACTCAGAAGTTGACTGCTACGCCAACAGGGCAACCAGTAGGCCTACTGGACAAGTCAGAGAAAATCATATTACTTATGAAAAGCCAATCCCGTAGCCTGTTCTACCACACTCCAAACTCTCAGAACTTTGGTCACCTCAACAATCATATCCCTCTTCCTGCCCCCTTCCCTAAGCTCATCAAATTGCCGGCAGTCCTCACCTCCTATGTCATCGATCCCCTCAACACCTTGAAGCATGCTATCGACGCACTCCCTGCCAACCCGACCAGGTACGGGCTCATGCATCACCAGAACCACAGTGCCATTTTCAAGCAGCAGTTAGGAAACCATCGCATCGAAATCTCCTCTACATGCAAAAAAATCCACGATCTGATCTTAAGATCAGCCAAATCCCTGCGCTCCCTTCACCTGAACCACCTGACCAGCACCTCTCCCTTCTTTATAAACAGCAGAGACCTCCTCTCTTCGCACAGGCCTAATAGTGCTAAGGAGCGTCCCCCTTCAGTCTACCTCCAGAGCGGTGCAGTTGCAGAGGTCACCATTCGATCGGCCGGGACAGGAGGCCGCCCTCCCTTCTCTGTGGTAATCTTTGTTTTATTCAGGTTCTGGCTTTTTCTAGTTGCTAACCGGTGTTTTGTCAATCGGATCCAGCGCTCAACTACTGCAGTATTCTCCTACTCCCCGGCAGCCATGACATTTAGTTCCCTTCCCCTCTTCTAGTCTCCCTCTCTGCAGTATTTTCTCCTCCTCAAAACAACGCACTCGTTCAGTTCTCCCCCCTTCCTCAGTCCCTTCTCTTCTCTGCCCATTGTTCCTCATGTTTCTTCCCACTGCAAGAACTCTAAAAAGTAATAACCAAGCAAGATCCTGAAATGGCTGAGCAACAGGAAGATCGTGACCCAGTTGCGAACCCCTTGGAGCGAGTCATCACCAACAGCAACTGCACCTTGTACAAAGCCCACTACTTCATGATAGCAAGATTTGTAAAACACTTCAATGAACTTAAGGAGGAATTCCAAGCTGACAGTAGATCAAAAAGAAAAAAATTGGAGAAACAGAAAGCAGAGATAGAGGGCCTCAAGGAAAAATGCAACCATATGGAGGAAGCAATTGCACACATCAAAACAATAACTCAGAGCATGCAAGAAGAGGCCTCGACAAGGGCCAGCGCAAGAAAGGAACCTTAGCCCGATGACTCTGTCAACCAGCAGTAGTTTCAGGATATATGTCTTGTAAATTTTGTTTGTTAGGTTCGTTTTTTCGGCAATATAGCCGTTATATTTTTCAAACTGTCCTCCGCAAGCTTACCAACAAGGATCAAGGGTCTGCGTACCCATTTTGGATCCTTCCCTCTCTGGTTTACCTACCATATGTAAAAGAACTTGTTCCATGAAGTTTTTATAATACATAAGTAATCGATCTCGTTAAAAAAAAAAAAGAGAGAGAAAGAGAACATGCAAATTTTCTCAATGAAGCTCCACTTAAGAAGAACAAGCTTTAAGAATATAAAGTCAAATAATTATAGTATCAAGTCTCCTCTTAAATATCCTTCTTAGTCTAATATTTTGTAATATGTTCTGATTTCTACATTTTGTAGGTATAATATATCTTGTTAGAACTTTTGTATTGTTTAGAGCATAGGTATCCCTCAAATGGTTGGATTAAGAGGGAGCCTTAACCATTTTACCAAAGGATAATTATCGTGTTCCATGTTTCTTCTTTTATATTTGGTTTCCTCCTCATATAAAGTTTTTCTTGTATTGTATGCTAATAACCTTTCATTCATGTTTTCCTCGATAGTTTAGCTTGCATAATACACAAAGGTTATGGAAGAAACTTTAAAAGAAAGACTTGAATCATGAAATAAGTTCTATTGCGAAGGAAACCCTTAAAGAACTGATGTCCTATAAGGTTTGTTAAATAACAACTCAAGGTATGTCTTAGACTACAAGTTTTATTACAAGGTTCTCTCCATATAAAAGGCATGATCATTCTCTTTTGAAACTTGCTTTACATTACTGACATATTTATGTCTAGGGTTTTGAATCATAAGGATTCTTGTTAGGGTGATTAATAATTAGATTAAATATACCCTCTTTATGTTGTCATTTGATCATTTTTGTGAAACCTTAACCCTCGGGGTTCACTGTAAAACTCTAGCCTCTTGTTGCTAAGGGTATGCCAATGTTAATAATTAAACCCTTGTCTAGTTAGGGGTTGTTGATAAAATCTAGAACATATAGTGAAATCATATTCTTTTGAAATTTAGGGTTTTTATAATGTCAAGGTAAACCCTAGTTCTTTAGGGTTTGTTGTTAATGTATAGGTTAAATAGTGAAACCCTTAGGGTTTGGTGAATCATGATTTATGAACAAAACCCTTGTAATAACTAAATTAAGGTCCTAGGAATGAAATCCTAGCTGTATATTCATTTGTATGATTAAAACCCTAGCTTGGTGAAAATTGTTGTATATCTAACTTCGATATATTGATTTTTGTATCTTGGGTTTACCTAGTAGATATTGATGTGAAATGCTAGTGCAACCTAGATATGTATATGTGAGTGTGCTAAATTAATGTTTGATACTCATGTTTTAGTTTGTGAAATCTAGGGTTTGCAACAAACCCTAGTAGAGTCTGACATGTATGATTGGATTTTTATTTGACTGAATCTAAGGCTTTGTGTCTCGAATATGGAGTGTAGTGTTTATGGCAAAACCCTAGCAAGTAGTAAAAAGATGTGTTCCTTGCTAATTATGAACCTAAATAGGTTTACATATTTGATGTCTAAAGTTTGAATGATTTCATGCTTCCTTTATAATGACATGATTTTATATAGTTCACTTCATGCTTCTATATGTTTGTATTGGGTTGTGCTTGCTATTAAAGTGTTGCAAGCATATAATCTTCAAGATGTTGAAGATGTTCATAATTGAAAATGATAATAGTGATGAGCGTAATGAAGGAAGTTGATCAAGGTGCCCTGATGCCATGAGAAAGAATTGAAGCCTCCAAAGGATAAAGTTACTTTGATAGTATAAAATAAGGAAGTTGTTGATCTCCCTGAGTTGAGAGGGGGCTTAGGTGTATCTCCCCGATTAAGAGGGAGGGCATATTATGACAACCATAATGAATACCTTGAAGAAAGAATGAAATCGAAGAATGAAAGTACTATAGATAGATGTTCAAGAATTCGTGAAGTTGCAAAAGACTTGAGAAGTACCGCGGTTTATTTGGTGCTACTAAAGAAATGAAAGAAGAAAACTTCTAACAAGTTGTATTTGGATAATGTGATGATGGTATAAGTAGCATCCGGATGATTGAGGACCTAGAAAGATTGTATTTGCTTGTATATACATTTGAAGCTTTATTATTAATTAGGGTTGTATTGTGCAAGATCTATCCATTAAAATATTGAACGTTTGAAGCATGCTTGGAGTGGTGGACATATATATCTGATTTAGTTGATAAGGAGAGATGAAGCATATTCTGGCAAAAAGATGCTTAGGAGGACATCTGGCTAGCATATGTGTTGATGTTTATATCCTGAAGTAGGGAGGGTAGCATTGGTCATGGAGCTCTGACCTTGGATACACACCTAGATCCCTGGGTTGATGTTAAAGATTAAAATCTTGATGGTACCTAGAGTGGCTGAAGCTTGAATAAAACTTAGTCCCACCCAATTAGAGTACGCTAGTCAGGTATCTAATCTATAGCACTGTGTGTGATATAAACTCTTCATAGAGTATGTCACTTTGATATCTTCCATGTACCTTTGTATATATGTAATTATGAATACCTCCCTACTTAAAAGGGAGATGTGAAATTTGTAACTAGTGTCGATCTTCATAATTGTATTTGAGTCATGATGTAATGTATTTGTCAAAATAAAGAAAATGGAATTTTATTATATAAAAAATTGACTTATTAAAGCATGGGTTTCATGCTTGGGTCAATATTTTTAGGTAAAAGCCTCTATTGTAGTCTTCTAGGGTTTATTTCAAGAGTCCTTCACTTTGTTAATATGTAAAATACCCTTCTTAGGCTTCATCAATTAAGAGAGAAATTTATTTTTATATAAAATAGGTCATTTAGCCCTCCTCCACCAAGTTGGCCTCAACCTGGACAAGTCAGCCTAAGTAAGGAGGAAAAATTCACTATAAAGGGGTAGCAACTTGACTCATTTAAAGCACATTCTCAACAAGTTCAATATGTAGTATATGGAAGTAGAAAAAGGGTGCGAAGTTCAAGGAAGAGGAAGAAGACCCTAGCGAAGGAGAAAGAAGTCTTTGTCTAGAAAAAAGAAGTTGAATTCTATCTTTCTACTCTCACATGTGTAAAATTCTGAAGTTGTTGGGGAGGTCGAAGTTGTTGGGTTGCAGTAGGGCTAAAATTCTAAAGTTGGGGGTCGAAATTATGGATTGTTTCTAGGTTGAAGTTATTGGACAAGAAGAGAAGTTAGGTTTGTTGAATTATCTTGGAAGATTGACTTGGTGGGGGAGGGAGGTCTTTTGGTCAGGTCTAAGGTCTTGGTCTATCTCAATTTGATTAGTTGAAGAGTTTGATTGGGTTTTCCCCTAGAGAGGAGTTATAACCCTAGCTAAGTGCCCACATCTGGTGTTGTTGACCTCATTTTTTATTTTAATTATTTCTTAAATAAACAAAGATAAAAGAATAACATAAAGAGAAGATAATAAGTCCACAAGAATATCATAAGTAATTATCAATATAAGAGAATCTTTCTGCCTTTTTTATTTTCTAACAACTTGGAGAGCAACGAATTATAAAATTTTGAGGGCGGCATTTTACCGGCCCAAGCTATTTGCAAAGGTAAATATCAAATTCATAGCCTGTAACAAGTGTCACCTCTTTACTGGTAAACATAATCTTCATCCTCAATCATTGATTAATGTTCTAGTTGAGCCTCCTTTTTTCCATTGTCGATTGGAATTTATTGGTGAGATTCATCCAATCTATAAAGGGCAACATAAATGGATTCTGATTGCCATTGACTATTTTTCTAAATGGGTGGAAGCAATCCCCACAAGATCAAAAATTGATAATGTGGTTATTAAATTCCTAGAAGAAGACATTTTAGCAAAATTTGGATGTCCCAAAAAGTAGTAATCAACAATGCACAAGCCTTTAAATCAATGAATATGATTAATTTCTGCCAGATGTACAACATGATTCTCAGCCATTCCATTTCATATTACTGATAGGGAAATGGTTTGGTTGAATCATCTAATAAGAGTTTGTTCATATTATCAAAAAGATTTTGACTGATAATAAAAAGAGTTGGGACACCCAATTGAAATATGCCTTTTGGGAAAATAAGATAACAACAAAAATATCAATAGGAAAATCCCCTTTTGAATTGGTATATGGTATTTCATCTTTTTATCCTAATAAGCTAGCTTTTCCTGTAGCTAAATTATTGTGGGATATTGAATAAGAGCCAAATTCTCTAACAAGGAGAATGAATCAATTTGATTAAATAACAAGAAGACAGGGAGTAGGTGAAGCATAACTTATAAAAATACTAAGAGAAAATGAAGTTGATTTTTGACCACATAGAAAAAGAAAGAACATTTAAACAAGGAGATTTGGTGCTAAAGTGGGACAACAGGCAAAAAGACAAAGGAAAGCATGGAATTCTATGTTTTATGGCTTGGACCCTTCAAAGTTGTAAAATTTAAGGATAACAACACCTTTCTGCATGAACATTTGGATGGTGAGATTCTACAACCTATGAATGGGAAATATCTTAAAACATTATTTCTAGTATTGGCTCATCTACTCTCCTTTCATTGTATATATTGACGAGAGAATTGTAAATACTGATGTGTTTATTATTTCATGTCATGTACTCACTACAGTGCTTAAGATGACGACATTAATCTATGGTTCTTATCATTTATTTTATAAATGTTATCCCCGGCTGGAGTTGATGTTGTAGCTTTGATATCTTTTTTCATGTCAGAAAATGTCAAAAAGGGAAAAAATATTGCATATTATATAGAGCTCAAAAAAACAAAAACAAAAAAAACATGCAAAATATAAAATAAGTGTCGGTTTAAGGGGGCTTGACCCAGGTTCAGAGTGTATTATGCACCAAAAAAGCCCTCAACTACTGGCCCTTTCATAAATGACCTGCACACAGATCGCAGTCTCACCCAAAGAAGTTATGGGAAGCTGCAAAACTAGGCTTTTGCAACTGAAGGGATATCCACGCAGTGGCACCATGTATTTACTTCTACTCTATATTGATCTTATAACTCCGTGTGCATAAGAACTTCACACAGATGATTACTTTAATAGAACTAAATTAGACCCATAAACTCTAACAAATAACAAAATATTTGACAGTTCTTCTCATAATTCAATGAAAAACATACATAACAATACTAACAACAACAAAGACTGAACACAGAAAGATATACAGTTCTTCGCCAACACTTCTTCTCTATTAATATAAATCTTCAGTACATATACATCTTTGACCTGTGCACCCAGTTGCAGGTGGTCTATGCACTTAACTGCAGAATCTTCCAGGCCTCTGTGCACTTAGCTGCAGAGCCTTCCCCAAAACTACAAATGTGAATAAAAATATTCAATTCACTTATGATGATATGATCTGACATGATTCGATTACAAAGTATTACATCTCCTTAAATACATTGCATCTTTACAAAAAACATGGTCCACATACTATGGATCCACAAAACAAGGACTAATACATGTTACATGTTACAAAATAAGGGCTTTATCCCATCCCCAAAGCCCCAAAAGTCCACATGATGAATATATCTTCGCCAGCTCCGCACGGTCCGCTCCTTATTTTGCGGGGTCTTTTACCCAAAACTCAGACCAAGTTGCCCATACCCAATGTTGTCTTTTAGGAAACCAATTTCTTGGCTATGGAGAAATTGTGCCTAAGACAATAAATTTTGATTATGCATGTCACTCATTACTATAAAGTGTCTTTACCTTGAGGAGTATGAATATCATTATTTTTAAAACCCTTGACAAATAGGTGACATGAAAATTTCGAGATGTCGTTTGATGCTAAATACAAATGCTGTGTAAAGAATACTTAGGAAGGTTAAAGACAATATGTTGTATTTAACAGAAACTATTATCTTTAACTTAGAGGAAATACATAGAAAAGGACTTTAAACATAGGAGCATTATTTTAAGGGAATTTAACTTTATTCACAGAAGTAAACAAAGACCGGCAACTTCATTACCATATTCAAAGAGAGAAGGAAATAAAATGACACATAACAGAGAGATTACAAATCATACTCAGCACCGTCTGGAAACTCTTGATTCTTTCATTAATCATCAATTCATCAAATACAAAATTGTGTAGTCTTCAAATTCCCAAGACTCAAACCCTTTTTCTTTAATTTTCCCATTTTTTATACATCATGAGACAGTTGGTAACTACCAAAAACTGTCGAATTATTTAACTACTTTCTAATTGCCTAAAGTAAAAAGTCATTTTAAAATATTACATTGGAGGGTAAAAGACACCTCACTTTATTAGAAAATAAAATAACATAAAGTGAAATCAAATCAAATTATCATTGATTGTTGCTGGTCACTGTTCGGATTGTTTGTTTGAGTAGACGACCTTGCTGATGAATCTTTTGGCTGTTCTGTCATCCACTTTTTGCATCTTCTCCACAATGGTACATTTGGCTTTGCTGCTTCTTCCAGTTTATTTAGTGCCATTCTAAACGTTGTGATCCTACTATAAGTAGGCTTGTCTGTAAAAAGAGTCTTTACCATCCACAGAAGTTTATAATCCTTATTCATATAATTCACAATAGTTTCTCCTTTTAGTACCATTGTCTTTTCATGGGTGCCATCAATCTTACTTTTTGCTTCCACTAGCAAAGTCTCATATGATTCCCATGGCATCAAATTTCCCTGTAATTCCTAGCAAGAGAGGAGCCTAGCTCTAACTCTTTTACCAAACAGAATATTGAACCTAGAAACTGCTTCCTTTATTTCATTCATCTTCTTCTCAACATTTTTTTTGTAGACATTTTTAATAAACATCTTATTGAAATCCATTGCACATAGTGTTTTTTCCATAAGGTCATGTTCTTTTAGCTCTGCGTTAGACTTAGAGTTAATAAAATCTATCATTATTTTCGCAAACATAGGTCTCTCTAACAATTTTTGCTTATATTGCATAAACAAACTTTCCATGTCCATGACAATAGTTTTCTCAACATACACAATGACAAGGAATTCCCAGATATTCCTGATGACTTCAATAATTTCATCCCAAAGAATTTCCCTAACCTGGATTAAAGACATGTTGCCTTTCATTCTCTCGTTTAACCTTTTAATCTCCTCTTCAACCCTTTGGAAGTCTTCCATGTATTTATTAGCATTTTCCTTCTTCATTCTGGCTTCCTCTTCACTCAAGTTTAATAATTTACAAACTGTCTCCATAGCCCTCTGTGATTTTTTCAGATCATGCTTAGCCATCTTCAATTATGTACCCAACTGCATCACATATCCTACTAGATCCTCTGTATTGGTTGGCATCACCACTGTGTATACATGAGTGTTTACTTGTTTCTTTAACTCGGCCAATGATTCATTTAAGCACAAAAACCTCTTCAATATTTTGCAAAACAACCTATAAAAGCTTCTCCTTTTCATTTTCAACTTCAGCTATCCATGTAGCAATAGGGTGCTCACCTGTAGGGAGATTCAACTTCTTTCTCAAGATTCCAATCTCAGACTTAGCAGATTGCAATAGTTTATGTATTGCAGGTGGATCATCAGGATTGACTCCTATCTTCACAATAATATTCTTTAATTCATCCACCTGAGCATTTAGAGCTCTGGAATTAGCTTTCTCCAAATTTAATTGCTTGATCACTTTGTGCAACATTTTCTCTGCTTTAATAGTAGCTGCATTTGTTTTATGTAAATCATTGACAATCAATTCCCAGTCTGCATGTGCAAATTGATTTTGTCAAGCATGGAGATTTTTTGAGTGTCAACTATCAAATTGACAGTCTTAAAGTTACTAGAGGATCCAACTGACATCTCTGTGGGATGAGAGAGTTAATTTTAAGTTGGCCCTTTTCTAAATCCATAGCAAATAATAACCCGGTTTGCTCAGAAATGATTTGAGACTCAGCTTGAGCCTCCATATTCAACTTTATTTTCTGGTTTCTTTCAGCTATCTAGGTAAACATGCTCTGAATAAGAGGAAATTTCTCATGAACAAGCTAACTAGAGGATGGAGAAGTTGGTGCACCCTCTGTTTCTCCCAATTGAATTATTAAACCAGGTTGTGTTGAAGACATTGCATCTAATAGTTTAGTCCTCTTTGTTGTTTCTAGCCCTTCTTCATCAAGATCAATGACTTCCTCTCTGACCCTTTTTGCACCTTTTTCTAAAATACTAGGGGTTTCAATCTATGCCCCTGTGGTGTTCAGTGAACCTCCATTTTCCATTTTCTCAACCTCTAGACTACTTTCATGTACAAAAGTTGAATATCCATTTTATGTCCTCCTCTTAGAAATGATCTGATGTGGGTCATAAGCCCACTCCACAACCTATAAAAGACACATATCACCTAATAAATTTTCAACGTCTTGGGCAGCCTGTCTTGTGTTCACAATGAAAGGTCCCACTGTTCTGGGCAACTTAAAGAGATAACCCTTTTTCGTTGGGACAAAATGAACCTGATCCACATTTAAGCTTTGTCTAATAAACTCAAGAGCAAAGAGTCTCATTGACACAAATTTTGGTAGTCTATATGGCTTGACTGAGGCCCCGTAAACCCTAATTTCTATATGCTCTTCAAATATAAACTAGTCTCCACATCTTACATCTTTGCTCAATCGAAGAAATTCTTGAGCCTTGGGAAGAAATGTTGGTGGCAAGGTCCCATTAAAAATGTTGTAGACCAATGGAAGGAATAAAGATGTAAACTCAAACAGGCCACCATCTTCTAGATCACCCCTCACCAAGTCTATCTAGAACACCACTGACAGTTTCTTTTTACTTATGTCTACAACGTTTAACCCCAAAATTGGCAAAATGCTCAGCATTCTTGTACAAGAACAAATAAGCGGTAACTGAAGGAAATTTAAATGAACCAGTAAGTGACAGAGTCATGAATGGAGTGTTAATGGTGTCCACCCAAAATGCTAGAATATCTAATACCACTTCTGGCTTCATCATCATGGTGAAAAATGACAAAACTGCTTTATCAACTTGTCTGGAGTCTTCCCTCCCCAGAATTTTAGAAATGACTTGCGAAATTGGTCTTATATCTGCTGCAAATATATCTAAGGAAGACAAATTTTCATCTAGGGAGAACTGTCCAGGTTTGGGAGCGAAGAAGGATAAAGCATAAGAGGACTCCTGGGATGATAGGTTGTCATAATGTGATGTTAAAGATTCTTCAATAAAAGTGACATAAGTTCCAGAGATAGGGTAATTGAAAGCTTGGTGGATTAACGGAGAAGTTACCTGGAAGACACTTTCTCCTAACTGATTCATGACAAATCATTGCTTAGGGTACATGGAAGAAGCTAACAAATGAATGAATTATGGAAACAAGTGGGTTTTTGGGACAAACACTGCTAAAACACTTGACCTGGCCATTGCCATGAATACAAGGGACTTCTTATGGTTCAAAATAATGTCTTGATATAGGGGGAGATGCTTAATTGTGCAGAAGGTATCAAAAATATCATGTTCGACGTCCATTAACGGGGTATGGATAAGAGAGGATGAACTTACTTGTTTGGCAATGACGACTGAAAATGATAGTTGTTGACTTGGAATGCTGAACTAGCGATGAGAGCTAATATGCTGGCGCTGCTCATACCAAAAACAAGTGACTAATACAACGGGGTTTCATTTCTCTTTTATAAATGGTAAGTAAAACGGAGGGAAAAAGGGAATCATGTAACGAATTAATGAAGTGGCAGAGGTGAGGTGACGGGGTACGGAGGGTGAGCTAGATGAAACAAATGGGAGATGAGGATGGCATGGAGGACGTGAGGTGGAGTGAAATGATGATGGGTGGCCCACCGCGAGGGTAGGGGGTGTACGGGATGCTAATCAAAGTTAAACCCCCACAGCGATCACAAGTCGTCGAACTCCATCAACCGTTTTGACGTCAGGGTCAACTGCGGGGCTTGAGCCATGAATTATAACCCACACTCATTGTTCCCCCGCATAGCACTTTACCAGCCTCCTTTGCTGATATTTAATCGTGCTTCTCATAAACGCTCAGGCTTTAGTGGATGTCAGGCCCACTTTCATAATACCTTAAATGCTGTCGATAGTGAAATTTGAACTAATATTTTAAGATTTCAAACTTTCTTTCGATTTTTCAAAACTTCAACATAATATTTCATTTTTGGATTTTGAATAATATTAAAAACTAAAATGACAGAGTAAGTACAACAGCCAACAGGCCCCCAACACTCACCTATGACTCATCCGAAGTCACTCAGCTTCGACGCCCTTGATCTTTGTTGTGATCCTGTTGTACACTATGTTGTACTATTGGAGCGTTTCTGCCATCAATTTTTCTTCCTAACACACTTCCTTCGAAGCTTCGATAGTAGGGCCAACAGTATTTTGTAATATCTCCGTTTCCCTTTTCTTCAATTCCTTCATCCTCTCATCTATTGCCTACAAAAGTTGCAGGGCATCCTCCTGCCATGGCTGAGTCCTTTCCTACAAGATCTGTGATTTCCTCCAAAGATCATCTATTTGCATCTGGAGGTTCTTTCCTTCAGAAATGTTAGCAAGCCTTTGCAAGAATGGTAAGGTCTTCACAGCTACCAAGATCTCACCGTGTCACTTCTGCTTGGCCTACAGTTCCTCCTCAACCTTCAAGATGTTTGGATCCTCATGCAGTGAGGTTGAAATCTGCATCGTATCGCCGAGTAGTTTTCCACAATCTGCCACCGTATCAGATATGCCTTTCAATGTGTAATATTCATAATTAGCTATGGCTAATTGGAATATTCGATTTTGCCCAATTTTTGCCTTCTATAGTTATTTGTAAATAAAAAGTGAGGACAGGGGAACATAACTCACTTTAGAATAAAAAGTCACTTCCTAGGTAGCACAACGTTGTGACTTAAGGGGAGCCTAGGGGGCCAAAGGGGGACGCAGAAATGGGGCCCACACAGATACATGGAGGGACTGTGCAGGAGGAAAAGCACACGTGGCAAGAGGGGAATCACGCAGGAGGAGGTGAGCCTAGGGATTGTGAGAGGCATAGGCTATAAAATAGACATGAGCCCCTTCATTTTGATTCATTCAATTATGTGCATTTGGAGCTAGTCATTCCACTACTGATCATGTTGGTTGTTTAGCTAGTCTGCAGCACTGTTTAGTGCATCGAGTGTCTCCGTTCGGAGATCTCACCCTTAGCCCCAGGGGACTTCGAGTGCCTTCTCGGGCAAGGTATTTCCATTGGTGTTTCAGCAATAGTTTCATTAGTATTCCAGCGGTAGTTTTAGCAGTGTTTTGGAGGACTGCGCAGCACTGGGAGAGGGACGCAGTTCATTCTGGCAGTTGTTGGGGATTGGGGTTTGCAGGAGGATTTATGCTATGTGAGTGAGCAAGGGACTAGCCCTTGCCTATTGGTGGATTTTGGCAGAGTTTCTAGGTGGATTTTCAGGCAGGATTTAGAGGGGTTTTCATAGGCAGCGCATAGCCTTGGAGGAATTGCGCAGATCCTCGGGATGGTTATTTTCGAGGGTCGGCCATACCCGGAAATCTTTACGGGTTTTTCTGGGTTTCTTGAGTAGAGCCCGAATCTAGAGTTTCAGCTTTTTCCAACGAGGGGAGCAACCCCAAATTATTATTTGTTTCCTAGCAGCAGCACAACAGCAACATCCACGTAGAGAGGCCATTCTTGTCATTCTGAGAGTATTTCTTCACTTGCCTGGTGCAAGTCGAGGTGCCATCTGTTTGATCACCTCTTGTACTCATTTTATTGCTCAGTATAATAAAATGGCTTAGCATTTATCGTTGCATTTCTTGTATCTACTTATATTTCCAGTTTACATTATTATATGATGTTCCAATTTTATTTTATCACTTCTGGGTTATTATATCATTTACACATATTTGGTTGGAGATTTTTTTGGGGTTTGTGGTTCATTCCAAGTTAGGAATATTACAGTGGTATCGGAGCATAGATCTGGCTCAACCTGTGGAGCTGGAAATCTATGACACTGGGGGAAAAACCATACATTTGTTACAAATGTAGGAGGTACATAGATATTGGATGTAGGTTGGAGAATACCTACAGAGAGGGAGATTGTGTTCGTGTGATAGACACAGAGCGAGAGGAACCTGTGGTAGATGCAGAATAGAGAGAGCCAGTAGTGGATGCAAAGCAGATAGGAGATGAGGACGGGAAGAGATTTGCGAATATGCTCCTCAAATCAGTGCAGGATCTATCGAGACAGATTGAGGTGATGGGGCAGAGATTCATAGCAGTAGAGGCCAGCCAACATGAGAGCCCACGAGTTTTTCAGATTGGTGAGGGATCAGGTGCATCCCATCACTTACCAGAGCAACGTGATACTACGCAGCTGGTGGCCTCACATGCCCCTACATGCTCTACCATGTCCAATTTCTTAGGAGCAGACACGGGGGCCATAGCCCAGCAGGAGGCAGAGCCCGAACATATGGGCGATTATTTTGCAAAGTACTAGGCCTATGGGCAAGAGTTCAGGGAAGCCCTCTCATTCAGAGATTTTGTTCAGCTCCAGCGAGATAGCAAACCCCGCGACCATCACAGAGGGTACTGACATTACCATGATGGTGATACTCACCAAGCAGCGAGTAGATTCCATTTGCCTACGTTTAATGGTTCGTCAAATAGTTTGGAAAAGTCTTGCGTAGAGAAGCTGGACATTTATTTCTAGCTTAACCAAATGTCGGAGGCAGAGGCCATCAAGGTGGCAACATTGCATTTGGATGGCAAGGCCCAGGATTGGTGGTTTCATGGGACGGTTACACTGGGGCACTCCACAGTGATGACCTATGACGAGTTTACTAGGAGACTGATGGAGCGTTTTGATTGGAGGGATCCAGAGCAGCATTTGGTTGAGCTGACAAGTCTCAAGCAAACAAGGAGCCCAGAGACCTACATTGTTGATTTCTTGAGGGTCTTCATGATGGTGCCAGACCTATCCACGACATGGAGGGTCTATATGTATGTTGAGGGGTTAACAGAGCCACTTCAGGGTCTAGTCTGATCCACTAGACCAGCTACGCTCCAGGACGCTATGAGCAGGACTTGGGATTTATAGTATGTTTTACCCAGGACCCGAGCACCTTACCCCCAAAGATAGCCTTTTCAGTCTAAAGGGAAGGACGTGAGGATTCCACCTCCAAAGGGGAATCTATGATGATTACATCTTGACGACGATGCCAAGAGGGAGCTGAAGAAGAAGCGGTTGTGCTTCACTTGTCAGGAGCCATGGGCACCAGGACATAGATGTGCTGCTGGCAAAGCACATTTTATTGAGGTCTTCTCCGAGAGCAATGGAGAAGAGGATGACAAGGAGGATGTGGAGGCAGGAGATAGCCATGCCATACAGGGACCTTTGCCACCTCCACCACCAGCAGTAGGTGGTGCATCTTTTTCACCCACCGGAGGGGCCCTTGCAGCATTACGGGAAGTTCCCAAGTATCTGATGCTACGCGTATGAGGGATAGTACGTGGCCAGTGCATATCAGTTTTGGTTGACAGTGGGGCAACCCACAACTTCATCGATGCACAGATGGTTGAGCGGAGAGGTATTCAGGCAGAGAGCTTCAATGGGTTTTTAGTATTGGTCATAGGAGATCAGACCATGACATGTGCTCGTTATATTCCAGAGCTTTCGGTGACGATGGGCACCTACACATTGACTAACCACTTTTTCGTGGTCGATATTCTGGACACCAACATGATAATGGGTGTTCAGAGGCTTATCACCCTAGGGAAGGTCACGATGGATTGGAAGACCCTAGAGATGGAGTGGGATGATGAGAAGACAAGGAGGCATGAGAAGTTATGGGGACAGCACACATATATGCCTCAAACTGTGTCGGCTCATTGGATGGAGGCAGTCTTCTGGAAGGGAGACATAGAATGGCAGTGGAGCTGCGTGCATCAAAGGCAGGGACGACAAGACAGACGGCACATCTAAAGATCTAGTCCATCCTTGATCGGTATGCCTTAGTGTTTGGAGCGATTCCACCGGGACAGCCACCGGATCAGGGACTTGAGCACACTATCGAGCTTGAGCAGGGTATCCAGGCAGTGATCACCATCCCCTATAGGCACCCCAAGGCCTATCGGGACAAGATTGAGCAGGCTATCCAAGAGTAGTTGGCACTTGGGCACATTCGTCCGAGCACGAGTCCTTTTGCTTCTTCGGTGGTGTTGGTGAAGAATAAGGACGGTACATTGAGGATGTGCATTGACTACAGGGCCCTGAACAAGAAGACCCTAAAGAACAGGTACCCCATACCCAAGATCGATGAGTTGATGGACGAGTTGAGGGGAGCACGATTCTTCTCAAAGATTGATTAGAGATCTAGGTACCATCATATTCGCGTGAGGGAGTAGGATATTCCCAAGACCGCCTTCAGGTGTCACTATGGGCACTTTGAGTTCTTGGTGATGCCTTTTGGGATAACAAACGCCCTAACTACATTTCAGTCCTGCATGAATCACATCTTCCATAGTCATTTGAGGAAGTTTGTGTTGGTGTTCTTCGATGATATTCTCATTCACAACAGGACGTGGGAAGAGCATCTCGAGCACATTGAGACAGTATTGCGTATCTTACAGGAGCAACAGTTCTATGCCAAACTCTCCAAGTGTGATTTTGGGTTGACGGAGATGTTGTATTTGGGAAACATCATAGGGGTGGATGGAGTGAGGGTCCATGATGAGAAGATTAGGGCCATCAGGGAATGGCCGGAGCCGAGAAACGTGACAGAACTTTGAGGATTCATTGGCATTTGCACTTACTACCAGAAGTTCATCAAAGGTTTCTCACAGCTTGCTGCACCCCTGACAGATTTGACAAAGAAGGGGGCATTTAGTTGGTCAGATACAGTGTAGCAAGCCTTTGACAGGCTTAAGGAGGTTATGAGCAGCTGCCCAGTGCTTCCGTTGCCAAATTTTACGTAGCCATTTGTCTTGGAGTGTGATGTGTCGGGAGAGGGGATCGGCGCAGTATTAATGCAGGGAGGTCAACCTATAGCCTTTGAGAGCCGAAAGCTCCTTCCGCACTAGAGGTTGTATTCTATATACGATAAGTAGATGTTGGCCATCATGCATGCATTGGCTAAGTACCGGCAGTATTTGGTGGGTAACAGGTTTAGGGTGAGGACTGATCACAACAGCCTCAGGTTCTTTTTGGAGCAGAAGCAACTATAGGAGAGGCATCAGAAGTGGATCAGCAAGATCCAAGTATATGACTTTGACATTGAGTATGTCAAGGGTAAGAACAACATGGTAGCAAATGCCCTTTCACGTAGACCATCCACGTTGCCTCTTATGAGCTTGGATATCGATTGGAGGGCTCAACTCTTAGTAGAGTACTCCAAGGATATATTTGCATGTGAGGTTCTAGATGGGCAGGTGGAAGATGATAGGTACAAGATGGTCGATGAGATCATCTATTACAGGGACAAGATCTTCTTGACTGAGGGGTCTCAGCTCAAGAAGAAGATACTCCAGGCATCACATGATTCCCCATTGGCAAGACATCAAGGTTTTACCAAAACCTACAGGGCCATTAGGGAGAGGTTCTCATGGAAGGGCCTCAAGCAGGACATACTCCAACACATCCGGGGGTGTGATGTTTGCCAGAGGAACAAGGGAGAGATGAGCCATCCCATGGGATTATTACAGCCTCTTCCCATTCCGTAGGGGAAATGGAAGAGTATTTCGATGGATTTCATCACAGGGTTGTCCATGGTACAGGGAAAGGATTGTATCTTTGTCATCGTTGATCGACTAACGAAGTACGCACATTTCTTTGCCATATCTGCACACTATATAGCAGCACAGGTGACTGAGCTGTTCTTTAGGGAGATCTTTAGGCTACATGGTCTTCCTAAGACCATCGTCAATGACAGCGACAGGCATTTCATGGGTGGGTTTTGGCAGGAGCTTTTCCGATTGGTGGGGACGGAGTTGACACCGAGTACCAACTATCACCCACAGATGGATGGACAGACGGAGATAATTAACAAGTGGCTAGAGGGTTACTTGTGTAACTATGTCAGTGGGCAGCAGCGAGCATGGCTGAAGTGGCTGCATCTGGGGGAGTATTGCTATAATACTTCACATCACATGTCCATTGGTATGTCACCATTCTATGCCTTATATGGGTATCATCCTTTATCTTTTGTAAACATGATTTTTGGTGATAGTAGGGCTCCTAGAGCCAAGATTTGGATCCAAGAGAGTCAGGATATGCTCCGAGCTCTCAAGGATAACATGGCTACAATGCAGAACCAACAGAAGTTGTATGTCGACAGGGGTCGGGTGGAGAGGCAGTTCGAGGTAGGAGACATGATCTACCTACAGTTACAACCATACCAATACCAACAGTCATCACTGAAGCAGAAGGGGGTTGAGAAGCTCAAGCCCCGCTTTTATGGGCCATACAAGGTGATACGCAGGATTGGACAGGTTGCATATGAGTTGGAGCTGCCCCAAGGCAGCAAGAGTCATAACATTTTTCATGTATCATGCTTGAAGAAGGCATTGGGGCAGTGGGTGACCGTGACAGATGAGCTACCACCCATGGATGATGAGGGGCATTTGGTATTACAGCCGGAGGCTATCATTGACACTAGAGAGAGACAGTTGTGGAGCAAGACAGTCCAAGAATTCTTGGTGAGGTGGAAGAATTTGCTGGATGAGGATGCCACTTGGGAGAGTGAGAAGATCTTACAGCATCCATCACTTCAATTGCTTGAGGACAAGCAACATTTTGCCAGGGGAGATTGTAATATTCCTAATTAGCTATGGCTAATTGGAATATTCGATTTTGCCCAATTTTTGCCTTCTATAGTTATTTGTAAATAAAAAGTGAGGATAGAGGAACATAACTCACTTTAGAATAAAAAGTCGCTTCCTAGGTAGCACAACGTTGTGACTTAAGGGGAGCCTAGGGGGCCAAAGGGAGACGCAGAAATGGGGCCCACGCAGACACATGGAGGGACTGCGCAGGAGGAAAAGCACACGTGGCAAGAGGGGAATCGCGCAGGAGGAGGTGAGCCTAGGGTTTGTGAGAGGCATAGGCTATAAAATAGACAAGAGCCCCCTCATTTTGATTCATTCAGTTATGTGCATTTGGAGCCAGTCGTTCGACTTTTGAGCACGCTGGCTGTTTAGCTAGTCTGCAGCACTGTTTAGTGCATCGAGTGTCTCCGTTCGGAGATCTCACCCTTAGCCCTGGGGGACTTCGAGTACCTGCTTGGGCAAGGTATTTCCATTGGTGTTTCAACAGTAGTTTCATCAGTATTCCAGCAGTAGTTTTAGCAGTGTTTTGGAGGACTGCACAGCACTAGGAGAGGGACGCAGTTCATTCTGGCAGTTGTTGGGGATTGGGGTTTGCAGGAGGATTTATGCTATGTGAGTGAGAAGGGGACCAGCCCTTGCCTATTGGTGGATTTTGGAAGAGTTTCCAGGTGGAGTTTCAGGCAGGATTTAGAGGGATTTTCAGAGGCAACACAAAGCCTTTGAGGAACTACGCAGATCCCTAGGAGAGTTATTTTCAGGGGTTAGCCATACCCAGAAAGCTTTCTAGGTTTTTCTGGGTTTCTTGAGTAGAGCCCAAATCCAAAGTTTCAGCTTTTTTCGACGAGGGGAGCAACCCCAAATTATTATTTGTTTCCTAGAAGCAGCAGCACAGCAACAACAACATCCACGCAGAGAGGCCATTCTTGTCATTCTAAGAGTATTTCTTCACTTGCTTGGTGCAAGTCGAGGTGCCATCTGTCTGATCACCTCTTGTACTCACTTTATTGCTCAGTATAATAAAATGGCTTAGCATTTCTCGCTGCATTTCTTGTATCTGCTTATATTTCCGGTTTACATTATTATATGTTGTTCCACTGTTATTTTATCACTTCTAGGTTATTATATCATTTGCACATATTTGGTTGGAGTTTTTGCTGGGGTTTATGGTTCATTCCGGGTTAGGAATATTACACAATGTAGCGATGAGGTCCCATTGTCTCTGCTCCCGAACCTCTGGTGGCGTACTTAGCTGCAATATTATTCACAGCTATGATATCTGCACTGCGTATTCAAATTTACACTTAGCCATAGTATCCTTTGAGTCCTTGATCACGAGAGAAAGCTTCGCAACATTTTCTTCTGGTGGTTAATTCTCACGAACCTGCATGTCTGGAACTGTGCTGCAAGTCTCAGCAATGACTTTTTCCATTTGTTCTCGTTGCTGCCTTTCTTCCTCCCTATCCTTAGCCAATTGCTTCAGTTCCTTCTGCATCGATGCTTTTTTTTACTCCGCCTCTTCTTTTAACAATGACATATGTTGTTGTCATTCCTACAAGTTTGCGGTGATACCTTGGTGAAATTCATGCAGCATTTGGAGGGCAGGGACATTCATCTGGACACTGCGCCATGATTTGGTTCACTCTTTGTCTGTTGCTGCTTCAAACTTTAGTGCCCCAACTGGCACGTGTAACATCCTAACTCTGTATGTTGTTTCCATACTTTGTTCTAGCTACAATGACTTGGTTACCTGGTCTAGTTGCCTCACTGCTTGCATCAACGCCTTTAGCTCCACAATGCCCTGCTGCACCTCAGCCAGGATCGCTTTGCAGCAATCATGAATCATGTCCCAAGTTTTTGTGTTGATCTTCTAGATCTTTTCTGTTATCTCGTCGATGTCACCATCAATGAGGATGAGTGGCACTGATCCCTTCCTCTTATCTGCCTCCTGCTTCTTTCTCGGCCACATTTTCACCACAAAGGGCAAATCTCCTGATACCTACGCATCATTGAGGTGTTCTTCTTGTTCATGTCCTCACCCTATTTTTTATGTCTCTTCATCGACATCTTTTCTACTCATACCTGCACTTGTGAAGTATCCTTCTCTATTCCAACTACCCCAATCGTTCCACTGGGTTGAGTCATCCATTCCTTCGACCAATCCTACACTACCGCAAGGAGATCATCTTATGTTACCAAGTATGGCAATTGATTCCATGTCTCCATTGGGTCCTTCCTCGCTTCCACATATGATCTATGAAAGTCTGCCTTGACTTTTGTGATATGACAGTACTGTTTATACAAGCTCGGTGACAGTCTGGGATACTAATTCAGCACCATATGCAGATCCATCACAATGACTACAAAGAAGATCATGTTTGTTGTTGCGCGTGTCGGCTCCTTTGTAAACCATAGCAAAGCATACCTCGCTGCTTCACATACATCTACCTCAACAATCAGAAATTGAGAATACTCTAACTCCTTCCATGCAACAAGAGTGATAAGAATTAGCAGCCAGGCATAGTGGAAGGTCTTGCCTTCTTCCTATGCTTCCCTACAATCCGCCAAAAACTCTTTACATAGGTAGGAAGCCCAGTTGAACTGGACTCCTTTTTCGAATTGCTAAGCCAATTACACTACTGCTGCAAGCACCTCATTGGCCCTGCACTTTCTCATGATCTTCCTCGCTAAGATATGTGCGGTGAAGCGCACACCCTAATCCTCAATAGAGTTTATCTCATATCTGTTGGATTTCTTTACTAATCCAAATTTTTCTTTCATCATCTGGGCCATCTCCTTGTCTTTGTTTTTACCCATGAATTCGTCTGCAGATTCCTTTCCTTTATATGGTAGCGTTGTTATTCTCCTTAGGAGCATCTCATCAATCAGGATCATCGTCCCTAGCCAAATGCAATCATCATGCACCACTGCGAGGAGTTTCCACACACAAATTGTACTAAATGGGCTTCGACTGAAGTGTGGCACATTCAACATATTCAAAAGCCCTACTCTTTTGACTCCCGCAACCCTTTGTTGTGGTTCCAATCTTGTAACTCCGTTTTCTAGGTAGTAGACTTTCTTTGGGTACCTACTGGGCTCAAACTACGAGTATTTACTTCTATCATTTAAATCACAGTCTTCCATTTTGAGCTAGGGAATCTTCCCCAACACTTCTCCTTGAAAAGGCACCTCCTCTAGCAATAATGGCGTATATGTAGCAAATTTCCGTTCCTTTGCCTCCCTAACCAGATTTGCACTTGGCTTTCTTGGTGGCATGTACGCTAGGAGCATAGAGGACATATCCACATCCTGTATCTCCTTATGCTGAAACTCGAATTCTTCCTCATTGTCGTGGACCTGCTAAGGTCCCTCCTACTGGATCAGTTTCTTTCCTTTCTGCTTGTATTTTTTCCTTTATCCTCCACGTTCTTTGTTCATACTTCCTTCTGCATCTTCTTTTGTGGTGATGTTCTTAATTATGTTGCAAACACCTCAACTGGTCTCTTCTCCTTTGTCTCCTTCGGTTGTGATTGTGGTTGTACATGTGCTTGTGCTTGCGGCTATACAGGCACCTTTCTTGGCGACCTTAAGAACATTGGGGACATGGGTACATTCACCCCTATGGTCTTTCCTGATTGTGACTCCATGATACCAACTATCCCTTTCTTTGCAAATATCCTAAACAATTCTTCCCGACTCCTCTTAGACATGCAATAACTCTTCTTCACTTAGGCGCAATTTTATCTCTCTAGGTAGCAAAGTGTAATATATGGCGCGTGATAGGTTTTTTATAACAATTTTGAATTGCTAGGCTCATGATTGGCTTATATTTGGCTCGTTTAATGCAGTTATCGGCTAGATATAGCCAACTATGCTTCATAAATGCTTTTCTCTTACGCCCCTCAACAAAAATTTCCTTTTAACGGTGCCCTTTTTCCTTCCAATGGTCATATTTCCAGCTAACTTCGTCATATTTACCTTTTGGTTCAGTCACCTCTTCTTCATCACAGCTACTTCATACTTCGTCATACTCCTTAGTATCACGTAGTAATATTCCTTCGACGAAGTCCCTTCCTGGAGAGTAGTTTTTAGTCATGTTCCCACTTTCAACTGCAGGTGGCACTAAGACTACCTTTCCTTCATCTTTCAGTGCGAAGCTCCAAGGACATATTTATCCCTGTACATCTTCAATCTACTGTTATTCACTCATCCTAGAATCATCTAACCATTCAACTTCGCAAGCTGAATAACACCACCATATGAAATGTTCTTGACAATATATGGCCCCAACCAATGTGTTTTGAAATTTCCCAGGAACTTCGTGAACTTACTTTCATATAATAATACAAGATCCCCTTCCTGAAATATCTTCTTCTTGGTCTGCCTATCACGCTAGGATTTCTCCCTTGCTTTTTGCACCTACTAATGAAATCCTGCTATGAATATGTCTTCTTCTAAAGATAGTATCTGTGACATTCTTTCCTTCATCATATCGGGGTCTTCCATATCTGTGACAGTTGCAATTCTCAGACTCGGCACAATGTATTCCATAGGCATAACCTCTTCTTGTCCATATACCAACCTGAAAGGTGTCTTCCCAGTCAATTTCTTGTTAGAAAATTATATATTACATAAACACAAACATAGAAAATGCATAAAACAAGAGAGAGACACATATATACGTAGTTCAACCAATTTTGGGCTACGTCCACAGAGAAAAAACTAGTCCATATTTTTATATTATCCAACAAAATGAAGACATACAACCTACAGTCGATATGCTATAATTTCCTCTTGGCTATCACACAGTCTCCTCTCTCATTCTCACTTAGAATACACATACATATTCAACCGCAATACAATTCCCTCATATATAGCGAGGGGTTCCTTCGAGGGAAAAAAACCATAAATTAAACATAACTTCTACCATCAGATCATCCACCTAATGAACGACCCAGATTGACTACGAAATTACAACATTTTACAAGGAAATTTTACATCCATTTTTATCTTTGGGGGTGTTGCCCGCGAACCCCCGCTAATGGCGATTAAATGACCCCCTGTCCTAACGATGATTAAATGACGAGTGACAATGTCGCCCCGTTACAAACTAGGGTACAATGCGGCCTTACCTCTTAATAAAGAAGATAATTAGGCTCTACACCCAACATTTCTTGCATGTCATTCTATATGCCCACAACACCGCATGAATCCTCAAGTCCCAGTCATCTCTATTCACATTGCACACCTTGGTCAATGCATTTCCATAATCTTATTGAAAGCTTCCACTGTCCCATTTGCCTGAGGATGATAGGGAGTTCTCTTCTGATGGTAAACTTGAAATTCCTCAGTTAGTGTTTCAATCATATTATTCAAAAATGTGACCCCTGGTCACTCATCAAGATCTTCGGACAACCAAATTTGGACAATTCTTCACTGGTTTCGCCTCGACCCACCTTGTCATAATTAGTCACATTAATAATGTATCTTGCACCAGTCCTTTTCCTTGGCAGGTGATAGGTCCAACAAATTTAATTTCCCATTTATCAAAAGTCTGCAAAGTCACCAGTGGCATTTCATCTCTTCTGGATGGCTTTCCTATCCTTTGGCATACATCACATGCTTGACAAAAGTCTTTTGCTTCCATATGCATTGTAGACCAACATAACCCAGCTCTCAAAATCTTCTTCGCAGTGGATTTTCCTGCATAATACCCACCTACAACTATGCCATGATCTTCTATCAGAATGCTTTGTCTTTCATGTTTAGGGATGTATCTACACAGTACTTCATCCCCCCACCCACCCCCCATTTTATACAAGTGTCCTGCAATCAACGAAAAATTAGTTGCTCGAACCACCAATTCCTTCTTTTTATTTGTAAGGTACTCTGCGGACACCATTCTTGTGGAAAAAAACTGAATAATATCCGCGAAGTGATCATCTGCAACTTTTATTGAGAACAAGAACAATTATGCATCAAGCAAGTTATCTTCAATATTCATAGGTTCTTCTCCTGTCTCTATCTTAGATAGATGATCAGGCCCACCATTCAATCATCCCAGCTTCACTATAACTTAGAAGTCATATTCTTGGAAAAATAACAACCATCGACATATATTCCCTCCTAAAATAGGCTTATTCACCAAGTACTTTAGCGCAGAATGATCTATGAACATCTTAAAGTGTGCTCCCAACAAGTAATGTCTGAACTTTTGTATTACATACACCATAGCTAACCCCTCTCTTTCTATCGTGTTATAATTCTTTTCTTCCTCAGACAACTTCCTACTTGCAAATATTATGGGATGATCAATGTCCCTTGCTCCCAGTTGCGCTAGTACTACTCCAAAACCTATGCAAGATGCATCAACATGCACATGAAATTCTTTCTTCCAATTCAAGAAAACTAGAATCGAAGCAGTTACCATCTTTTCTTTCAACACGTCCAAGCTCTTTTGGCATTCTTCATCCCACTAGAAGGTCACATCCTTCTTCAACAACTTCTCCATCGGCATAGTTACCTACACATACCTTTTAATAAACTTCTTGTCGTAACCGATGTGTTCAAGCGTAGTACGTAGTTGTCTTACTGTCTTCAGTGCTGGCAAGTTCACAATCACTGTGATGTTCGTTGGATCCACCATCAATCCTTGTTTACAAACCACATTTCCCAGCAATATTCAAAATGGTGCACAAAAGATGCACTTCTTTAGTTTCAACAATATTTGATACTGCCTACATGTATCCAGCATCAATCTTAAGCTCGCCACATGCTTCTTTAATAGCCCAAATATTTTCTAATCATCGAAGTAAACTTCCAGATATTTGTGTATGTACTCCTTGAAAGTTGTAATTACAAATCTAGAAAATACAGCAGATGCATTCTTTAATCCAAAAGGCATCACCATGTACTGATAAGAGCCCCACTCCATGGAAAAATTTGTTTTATGTCTATCTTCTGGTGCAATTCTGATTTGATGATACCTTGAGAAGCCATCTATAAAAGAGTAAGCCTCTTGTCCTCCTACATTTTGCAATACTTCATCTCTAAATGGTGTAGGAAAAGGGTCGTGCAGGGATGCATCATTCAATTTCCTTAAGTCCACGCAAATTATAATTTCCCCTTTCGCCTTCTTCTCCTGAACTACCATGGGACTTACCCATTTAGACACTTCAACGTGTTCAATTATCCCCATTGTTAACATCTTGTCCAGTTATTCTTTTATCTTTTCCTTTTACTTTGGATTCATCCTATAAGGCCTTTGCTTAACAGTCTTCACATCAGGCTTTAGAGGAATCCTCATAACTCCCAAATCCCCCTATGATGCTTTTCATGTCTAAAAATTTAGTAGGAAACAATTCCTAGTATTCATGCAACAAATCTGTTACCTCACCAACAGTGTCTTCGTCCTAGTAATCTCCTATTGTTGTGTATATCAATTCATCCTCTGACCCTATATTCACCTTCCTCATCTTCAATGGCTTTTTTATATCAGACATCTCTATCTCAGTTCCATTTACTTCTCTAATGTCCCTCTGACTCTTTGATATCAATTTTGTGAGGATCTTTGTCCTCTTTTGCAATGAGATTATAGCATTCTATCACATTTTGTATTTGCGTAGCCCAATCAGGTTTCCAAATAACTAGAACTTCATTTTTAAAAATCTTCTTCTTAACTATATTCAAAGTTGCATATATATGTGGACCATCATCTTCATATCTGAATGTCATCACAAATCCATCCACTAAATCCTCCCAACTAGTAGTACCATGTCAAAGCTCTATTTCCAGATACCAATTCTGAGGGATTGTCTCCAAGGTATGGATGAAGCCATGCACCCATTCTTCTCGCAGAATTTCTCCGCACGCTGCCATACAGAGCTATATGTCGTCTCTAGGATCATTCTGGCCATCATACTTGTATGTGAGCTCTATTTATACTTGTCCAAATCTTACCCACATCAACCTCCTATATTTTTTCCAATATCCTATATTCTTCTTATGAGTACCCTGTCATCTAGCAAGAGTAGCTATCAGTGCTTGATCCAGAGCTGAGAGTCTTTGAAATTCTAGTACCCGCCATTCATAATCTCTAAAGAAAGTATTTACATCACCCAAACCATCATATAAAGTTAAATCACATACCTCAGCAATCATGCAGTGCACTACTTTAGCGATCCTTGCACATCGCCTTGTAGACACTTCATGCAAACTGTTTTAACAATTTTCCAATTCCTCTTCTGAATCTGAGGTGTAGGAACTATCTTTCTCCCAAGTCATCATTCCATCTGCAGCGGGATTGATCCATTCTTCTTCCTTCATTGTGATCGGATGGATATTATCAACTTCATCCACTTTATATTCTTCTTTGACAGTCTCTGTATACCTCGTCCCTTCTGATGGATCCAATGGAACAATAACCCTCATATTATTGCTTTCGAGTATCACCTTTGTTTTCTTCAGATTAATTAAAGCCATGTTACCAAACACCCAATCCAATCCAAGCAATGCGGGGTAAGGATTACTATCATCTACTATCTCAATCACTTCGAAGTCAGTGGGAGTGAGCACTTTGTTGATGTCCACTGTGACATTTTACAACCTTCCTAGGGGTAAGATTTTCTGTTGATTTGTCATCTTCAGCTAAATAGTATACCATTGCAACTTTGTCTTACCCATCGATTCCCAAGTCTGCCTTGGCAATACGTTGGCATCAAATCCCAGATCCAAGATAACTTAATCCATGTCATACTCTCTATTCTGCGTTGTAAGCCTCATTTCCTTCCCCGTTATCTTCTTGTGTCTATGAAGATTATTTACTGCACGCATCTCTCTATGCAATACCTCCTTAGAAGCACAAGATTCTATCAGTTCCTATAATCCCTCCACAACCTTCTGATTCCTTAATAGCTTCATGCAGGTTTTTAGAAAAGACTTCAAGATATTCAGATACCTCCTGTGTTGTAACTGGTACTATCTCGTGGCTATCCTTCTGAGTCGACTGCACAGTAGAGGTCGAATGCCCATCATCCATAAAAATTCACCTCAAATCCATGAATTCTCTCTTTTCCTTTAGGATATCAAATGCAGGAGCATTTTCAAAGTTTTCCTTATCCACGTAGCTTCAGCTTCCTTTTTTCTTTCGACCTTATCATTCTCAGTCGTGGTTCTGCTTATTGTTACAATGTTAATGCGCGGTTGATCTTCTCTTGGCTCAGCGGTCATCATTTGGACATTTCTGCAAACTTTTAATTTCTTTTCTCTTGCATCTTTGTAATAAGGACGGGACATTATTCGATCACATGATCAAAAGACTTACAATAATTGCAAGTTGTCGTGGGGTTCTAACAATCTATTGTGAAGTGTCATGCATGTCCACAATTATAACATATAATCTGGCCACGTCCTTGATCAACTCCTCATCCTCGTCCTTGAAATCCTGCTCGACCAATGTGTTGGCCTAGCTCTTCATCTGCATGTCCTTCAGCTTGCATTCTATAAGTATCAACAGTGCGCTCCATCATTGTGTCATAACTTCAGCAATTCTTCTCATCATGACCTATTAATCTACAAAAGTTACAAAATAACTACTTCGGGGTTATATATATATATATATATATTTGTAATAGGTAGTAGTCTTAAGAGTGATGATGACCTCGTGTCCTACAAATATCGCACCACAAACAAGGGTTTACCAGATTAGGTGCTCCACTTGCATATAATCTCTGAACACAGGGCACTGATCCTTATAATTGATGCAACCATATGGCTGCCACACCCTCACGCCTTATCGAGACTATTTCTCCCTTATAAGCCTTTAAAGCTCCATGCCCACATATACATATCGGAAGCATAGTTTGGTGCTTTTCCTTTAAAACCGGGACCACTTAAGGTATCGGGGTCATTACACTATCGAAAGTGTTAAACAATGAGTTTAATCCTTTGAAAGCAGTCAATCTATACTTTAGCTTTAAAACTCGGGACCATACCTTTTTACCGCAATACATAGAAACACGGGAAAATCAAACAAAACCCCGCTCCGAACGCTTTAACCGGAACTCAAATTTTATAAGCCTACTTCTATAAATATCGGCGGATCCGTCCTTTTGATCCATCACTTTCCCTTTGTCATTCTGTTGTGGTAAAATACAACCCCCCCATTTTTTACTTGTTCACTTCAAATAATGGGGACCCTTTCTATGAAATTTTTGGCTAAACACCTTTTAAGATTTTATTAAGTTGATTATCCTACGATTTTGTTAATTTTTCATTTTCTTTAGATTTTTGTTTTGATTGCTTCGTTAAAATCGATTTTTTATAAGCTTTCCATTGATGCTTGTTTTACCTCATTTGGTCAACTGGTTTGTAAATGGCACTCCTTTGAAATCTATTCATTTATGTCACCTAGGTTAAAAATGTGTAAAATGTAAAATATTCCATTTTTGTAAATAAATTAGCTCAATAATGCATTTATTTTAAATATTAACCCCCTAGTTAGCTGTTACTAACAAATTTTCAATTTTTTTTACTTATACATCCAAATCATGAAGTATCGAGATTTCAGTAATTTACTCCAATTTTCAAATAGATTACTAACACTGAAAACCTAGAATGTCAAAATGATTATAGTTTATTTTTATTAATATTGAAGTGTTTGTAGTTTAGAAAATTTCATACCTTAAATAAACCTCATTAAAAATAATAATAATTAATTAATTAAAAAAATTTATTACATCGCATCAGAGATTGTTTTTCGCATCGGGGATTTCTTATCGGAACATTCTTTTAAAAACCCCGATTACTTCGATTCCCATCACCCATATACAATGGCTAAAGAGTTAAAGGGCTTCAAGCGTTTAACTATAGTTTTTATAACACTCGTGTTTTATTTGTTTCAAGCTAACCGTGATACGAATGAGTGAAGTGAAATGGTGAGTGTTGTTTTAATTTAATATTTAAAATAATTAATTAAT
>APFE030004327.1:0-14114 GCA_000404065.3 Pinus taeda
ACACTAAAGGTCATAAGTGTGCTGAGAAGAAATTATTCTACATAGATTGTGAAGAGGAAGAAGAAAAGGAGCAAGAAAGGTCAAAAGAAGAGGATATACTCCAGGAACAAAGCCTAGATAAATTGACCATATCTGTAATGCATTGGCTAGAATTACCACTCCTCAAACAATAAATACAGAAGTACAAATCAAGAAGAAAAAGGTAATAGTGTTGATTGATTTAGGAAGTACCCACAATTTTATTCATTGTAAGCTAGCAAAAAGAATTGAATTGCTTCCTATATCGAGCACCAGAGTGTCATGCAAATGGAGGAACAATAAATTTCTCTTGAAAGTTCCATAATATCAAGCTATCCATGGGAGAATATGTATTGACTAGCTCAATGATTGCCATTCCAATGGGAGGTGATGATGTTGTACTAGGAGTCCAATGGCTACAATCGGTGGGTACAATAACCTTTAATTTTCAAGAACTTTTTATGAAATTTTCTACAAAAGGAAAGGAAGTTGAATTAAGGGGTATTCCAAGGAAACCAGGAAGGATAATCAACTCTAATGGTATGAAAAAGCCTCTAAAAAAGGAACAAAGAGGTGTAATTGCACAATTATGTTCGCTAGATGTTTCCACATTGAAATCATCTATTTATACATATCTCCAAAAAGTCTTGGACAATCATTCCAAGGTATTTGAGATTCCCAAAGGTCTCCCACCTATTCGTGATTATGATCATGATATTCATCTGATTCGAGGAAGTGTTCCTCCAAGCATCATGCCGTACATATATCCCTATTCCCAAAAGAGTGAAATTGAACATATGGTTGCATAAATGCTAGAAGCTGGTATAATTCCACCTAATCAAAGTTCTTTCTCTGCTCCAGTAGTATTGGTGCACAAGAAGGATGGATCATGGTGAATGTGTCCAGATTATAGGGAGCTCAACAAGCTCGCTATTAAAGATAAGTTCCCCATTCCTGTCATTCATGAGTTACTGGGTGAACTGCATGGATCAATTTACTTCACCATGTTGGATCTTCGTTCAGGATATCATCAAATCAGAATGAAGATTGAAGACATTCTGAAAATGGCATTTAGAACTCATGAGGGTCATTATGAATTTTTGGTCATGCATTTTGGCCTTACCAATGTACCTTATACATTTCAAGGTTTGATGAATTCCATTTTCAAACCCTTCCTTAGAGAATTTGTGTTAGTATTTTTTGATGATATACTAATCTACAACAAGTCTTGGAAGGATCATGTTGAACATGTTGACAGGGTGCTACAACTATTGGAGGAGAAAAAATTATATGAAAAAAGATCCAAATGTTTCTTTGGAGTACAAGAGGTGGAATATCTGGGTCATATTGTATCTCATGAAGGAGTTAAGGTAGGCCCTAGCAAAATTAATGCCATTAAGGAACAGAAAATCACCACATCCATAAAGCATATATGAGGATTTCTTGGGTTGACAGGGTATTATTGCAAGTTTGTTAAGAATTATGGGAGAATAGCAGCACCTCCAACAACATTATTGAAGAAAGATGCATTTTCATGGACTCCAGAAGCAACAAAGGCCTTCAAACATCTTAAAGAGGCAATGTGCCAATCACCGGTCGTAGCTACACTAGACTTCACAAAAACCTTTATCATGGAATGTGATGCTTTAGGAAATGGAATTGGTGTTGTTTTAATGCAAGATGAAAGACCCACTACTTTTGAAAGTCGTACAATCAAGGGAAATTTTTTACACAAAGCTATTGATGAAAAGGAAATGTTGGCAATACTACATGAACTTAAGAAATGGTGACCCTACCTAATGGGAAGACACTTCAAGGTAAAAATGGATCATGATAACCTTAAATATTTTTTAGAACAAAGATTATCCTCTGAAGAGAAACAAAAGTGGGTCACAAAGATGTTGGGTTATGACTTTGAAATCATCTACGAAAAAGGGAAGCAAAATGTGTTGGCAAATGCACTCTCAAGAAAGGCTGAGGATGTGGAAGCATTGTTGTGTGCCATTTCTACTATCCAACCAGTTTGGATAAACGAAGCAATGGAGGAATGGAAGAATGATGAAAAAGTGTGGGCACTTATTTTAAAGTTACAACAAGATTTTAGTATATCTAATACAATTAACTGGAAAAATGATTCGTTATGGTACAAATATTGCTTATGCCTCTGTAAGAATTCCCAACTCAAACAAAAGATTCTTATGGAATTGCACACTTCTCCCTTAGGAGGGCACTCAGGATTTTTAAAAACTTGCCACAAGGTTAAGAAGGAATTTTTTGGGATGACCTTAAATTGTATATTCAAAAGTTTGTGGTAGAATGTTTGGTTTTCCAACAAAATAAAGTTGAAACAATTAAGACCCTGGGTCTATTACAACCTTTATCCATTCCAAGCCAACGTTGGGAGGAGGTTTCAATGTATATTATCACAGGTTTACCCAAGTCTGGGGGAAAGAGTGTCATCATGGTAGTAGTTGATAGACTTACCAAGTATGCACACTTTTTTGCATTATCACATCCATTTAAAGCCAATACAATTCCCACTGCATTTATGGAAACAATTCAAAAGCTACATGGAAACCCAAAGATTATTGTAAATGACAAAGATCCCATTTTCATTGGAAATTTTTGGACAGAATTATTTTCTTGTCTCGGTACTCAGTTACCTCATAGCTCATCTTATCATCCTCAATATGATGGGCAAATTGAGATTGTAAACAAATGCTTGGAAGGATATCTTTGTTGCTTTGTATCTAATAAACAAACATAATGGGTCAAATGGTTGCCTCTAGCTGAATGATGGTATAACACTTCCTTCCATACAACAACAAAAATGACCCCATTTATGGCATTTTATGGATATCAGCCACCATCCATCACATCATATTTAAGAGAAAATTATAAGGTTCAAGTAGTGGAACATCACATCGAGCATCAACACCAAGTCCTCCAACTCTTAAAGGATAACCTCATGTTGGTGCATAATAGAATGAAACAACAAGAAGATCAACATCGCAGTGAAATGTTGTAGGTGATTGGGTATTCATACGACTACAACGATATAAAAATGTCCCTCAAGCAAGATAAGAAGGATAATAAATTATGGTCCGTACAAGGTGTTGCAAAAGATTGGTACTATGGCATACAAATTTGAGCTTCCTGCAGCTTCTCGAGTTCACCTAGTTTTCCATGTCTCATGTTTAAAGAAGGTTATAAGTGACAAGCTCCCAGTTAAAACAATATTGCCATAACTTGATAAGGAAGGAAAAATTATATTGGAACCAGAAGCATTCACAGAAACAAGAACTCGACAGCTACAAAATCGATCAATTTTGGAGTATCTCATCACGTGGAAGAATTTATCTGCTCAATATTCCACATGGGAGGATGAGAATATTATACATAAGCATCCAGAACTACTCAAGCATTGAGGACAACACTTTTTTGAAGGAGAGGGTTATGTTAGGTCTGTATAATACTAGTGATTACGCCATTACTATTGTAGTTTTATCCCTTATTAATATCGTTGTGCCCCTATTGTCCCCATATTGTTATTATTGTGCCCCATATAATCCCTCTATTGTTATTTTTTTGCCTTTATATTATTATTATTAGGTCGTCTGGGTTATATTGTGACTCCTTAGACTCCTATATATAGAAAGGAGGTTTTGTCATTTGAATCATCAAAGAATCATTCATTTGTGTAATGTAAAGGAGGTTGCCCCCTCGAAGAGGCTAAATTCTAAGTCATTGACCTATCTTTTCTATCTTTTTGTGAGTTGGTTTCATAACAAATTTTATCCAAAAAAAATAACCAAAGGTTTTACATGTTCATCACCTAGGTAATAAACCCTCCATGATGAAATGCACATGGACCAACATTATTATAAGATACAGTTATAGGATGGAATATCCACCTTATTAACTTTAATCAGATGTTTTACAATGGAACAATTTTTTTATTAAAATATGGTTTCCAATAAATTCCACTTGCCTAAGAGGAAAATAAAAATGATTTTGAGGTAGCAATGTGAACACAAAGTACACAAGCATGTTATACACTTAACTATTTAATTAAAAATAATGTAAGGAAATGCACATATTCAAGATAATGAATTAAGTAAGAATGCAAACTAGAAAATGTAAAAACAGATAAAAAAAAATAAAACAAAAAAAATGTGCAAATTTTTGGGTGGAGTACATCATACTATTTTTTATTTTTCTTTTTTATACCACCATACTTTCTCCTTAAATTTGGAGTAACAATAATTTCAATGTTATCATTATTCTATACAATGACGCTTCCCTTTAGTTTTCAACAATTTAGCCAAGACTTAGAGCTACCAAGTGGTTTTGAGTGAATTTTGAAGCAATATTAGGAAATATCTCCTCTTCCATTTTGTTTATCTCATTATTTTATATTAGGTAAGTAGACATAACCATGCTATCAAATGGGAAAAAAATGCTTCTATTATGAAAATATAATTTGGTGTATCATCATTAATTTTAAAATTCTAATTTATTAATGATTTTTTATTTGCTCTATCATTTTTAATAATTTCGAAACTTTATAAAAATACCACAACCACATTCACCGATGTGGTCAATATATGCCAATAAATGTCTTTTTCATACATCTATAGACATAAAAATGTTGGAAAATCTCGTCAATATATTCATGTTAACCCCATTAGTAAATGTGGTTGTAGTTACAACCGAAATGTGTATGGTGTATTCCTTGACCATGGTTGACCATGGTTGGTGAGGTTGTATGAGGTTGCTCAAGGTTGATGAAGTTGACTATCATCAAGCTTACTGTTGAAAATATACATGGCGGAGGCAGAATATGAATGATAAACATTGAGTTGCATATATTAATGACATGATATACATTTATAGTAGATTGGATTGACCAGTGGGTTCCATATTCCAAGGTCTCTTCGAATCCAGTGGTTGTTCACATTCCACACAAACTCATAGAGGATTAGGTGTCCAACATTCCCCCCTTAATCTGAAGGGGCATTTATGAGTCCAAGAAGAGAGTTGTAATAGAAAATGTGAAAAAGTGGATGGCAACACTATGCTAAATGTGCTCTTTGGAATGTTGGTATAAGGGGGTTGGTTTAAGGATGAGAACCAACACTAGAACACTTTGTGCAGTTCCGAAAACTCTTCCAAATATGACATGAATTGAGGTCTTCTACTAGAGGAAGTTCTCCTCATGTTTTGAAGAGGGAGACCTTCAAACTTGAACGAGGGGTCTCACCCGACATAAAAAGGGAGAACCTCAACCTGAAAACGGAGGTCTCAACATGTGATAGTTTAGGGATGACCAACAACTCTAGAATGCTTAATGAAATTCCTGGAATTCTTCCAAAACCGGCAAGAAGCTGAAGTCTTATACTAAAGGAGGTGTCCCAAATTATTTTTAAGAGATGTCTCAAGCCCGCATAGATGGTTTAAGGATGATCATCAACCAAAGGAATGCTTAGGGGCAGCTTTGTCTCTAGCCACAACTCTGAATCTAGTATGGCGAGTCATGGATCAGACTCACTTGATGTGGATTTGAAGCTTGTAGATGACCATCACTTCCTCCGTGTCAGATGAAAGGTGAGATGATGGAGAAAACTCAACTACAAGATTGTTCAATACTATAGAACATGTTCTAACATATGAATGAAATATATTCTTGGCTGTTGAAGCCCATTGTCAAGAAGCGATCCATCCAAGATGATTCTTTGTTCTTACAAGAGGCTTGTTTTTGAAGCATTTGTTTGAAGAATGAGTGGCTTTATGATAGTTCTCACATGGATTAAGATCAAAAGAGTAATATCTCATATGGCCAACTCGGTCACAGTGTTGGCATTTAAGAACTTTTGGCTGCAAATGTGGAGGAGCATAATCTAGAACAGGTGAAGGTGAACTGTCATGAAGGAATCCAACACTCTCAAACTGGAAGGGATTTTAGTAATATAGAATGTGAAAGGAAACGTCATTATCATATCCAAGACATGTTCTATGCTTTTTATGGAGAACCTCTTCCGAAGGTCTGATGATGGGCTTGGTAAGTGTATGTTGAATTTTTGCTTCTGCATTTAACTCTGATCTTGAGATGGGTACTTCATCTAAACAAATATTAATCTCATTGACATGATTATTTTAAGGCAGCTCATGGGATTCTATCTCAATTTTATCAGTAGAAATAGATTCATAATGATGACTCCATTGTTGTTATTCTGCTTGTTGGAGCTAAGATTCAAGCCTCAAAAATTCAATGTTTTGTTTTTCATTTTGTAAACAAATTCAAATATTGGAGAGAGTTTCCCTAGGGATTTGGAACATCTAATCAACAATGGAATAAATTAAGTATTTAGAAACTCTAATGAATCATCAAGTCTAGCCATTTTCTCCAACCTTATAAAAGATATCTTAAGCTAGAAATTGCACAAAACCCTCTTTTTTTTATAGTAGCTACAACTTACAACATTTTCTTTGAAATGATTGTCTACACACTCTTCAATGAATCTTTATATGCTATGAAATTAAAATCATTAGCTATTCCAATCGAATAATATATATACCAATATAGTCTTCAAAGAATATGACAACACTAGCATATGACAATGAATGATCGTTCAACTATATGGATGAAACACCAACGCATAGGAATATTTGTCAATGCATAGGTCATAGATATTTGAACATGCTTCCCATACCTTGGATGGATGTTTGAATATATTTTTTTTAAACATCGTAGACAGTACCCTATAAGATTCTTCAACTATTCTCTTCCTATAGATATTACCAAATTATCTCCCATAGTTTCTCCTTTCACACACTTTGTACAATATTCAATATAACATTTGGAACAATATTAAAGTGATCTATAAACTGTCGTGGCTCTAAAACCATTCTATAAACCATCGAGGTAGTTCATTCACAATCAACCCAAAGGTTAAACTCTATTAAATGTACGACCCTTCAAAGAACTTTTGAATAGACCGATGATGGTGATGGGATATTGTATACCTGGGCTTAGTTGGAAGTATCCTATGCATGAATATGTTTCTGTTGTACTTATCACAGTATTTTTAATTATTTTCATGCTCGCAGATGCTCAAATGCCCCCGAATTTAAATGTTCTGGGAGTGATGATGGTCTATGGAGCTCTACTAATGGATTCTTTCATTGGGATTTTATAGGAGGCAATATTTAAAAATGAATCTAGCCACTTCACATATGGAAATGTTGTTATGTTCAACGGCTGTTGGGCTACCCCTTTTGACCATACCATTGGGGCTAATGGGTGAGTTGTTCAGAGCATGGATCTCCTTCTCCCAGCATCTATGCATTTATCTGGTGCTCATCTTTGAAGCGATGATGAATTTCATTGGTCAACTATCAATGCTCTATCTAGTTAAAAAAATTTGTGGCACAATGATTGCCATGGTGACCAGCAGCCAAACAAGTTCTTTATTAATGAATCGATTAGAAGGACTCAGCTCAATGCATAGGAATTCAACAGAGTTCAACAAACACACCAGCAGACAACGATGTGGGTTTGGAGGCTAGAATGTTATGTGTATAAGTGATGCATAGATTTCAGGGCGTTCGAGTGGATAGAGCATCAGAAATCATATGGTTAGAATAGAAAGAGTGTCAAAAATGAGTTACTGAGGTAGAGAATGCAACTAAAATATAGCTGATAGGATATTCATCAAATGCGAGTTACTAAGCCAGAGAATACAACTAAAATATTATCGATAGGATATTCATCAAATGCAAGACTCATACCGAACCTTCATGCACATAGAAATCACAAAATCAGTGGCTCAAAACGAAGTAGGGCAAGAGAACACCCTCTTCGATACCATGTTAAACACATACATGGCAGAGGCATATGACTGACAAACATTGAGTTGCATATATTATTGACATGATATACATTTTTAGTACATTGGAGTGACCATTGGATTCCATATTCCAATGTCTCTTGGACTCCGATGGCTATTCACATTTCACACCAACCCATAGAGGATTAGGTATCCAACACTTACAGTAATGACAATGCTAAATGATACATTAATGTTATAAAAGAAATTACATTAATGGTTGATATGATTGATGGGGTTGACCATGGATGAAGATAGTTAACCATTATTGACCATATTCAACCACAACAATATTGATTAACCATTATGGCTCACCATATTCAAACATAAATACTTTGGTTCACCATGTTCGACCATTCTAACCATGGTTGACAATGGTTAGGCATTAAGAGTCGATAAAGCATGGAATGCTGTAGGTTGATTATGGTTAACTGAAGATGAGCATGATTAATCATTGTCGATCATGGTTAGGCATGGTTTACCATAGTTGATCATGGTTAACCACATTCAACCATAGAGACCTTGATCATGGTCAATGATATTCAACCTTGTTTGACCATATTCAACCATGGTATAATCATGGTTGACCATGGTTGATCATGGATGACCATAGAGACATTTTTTTATCATTATGTTTGACATTATTCATCATTAAAGATGTTAGCTTACCATGTTGATCTAACCTAACCATAGAGATCTTGATTAAAATAAATAAAAATAACTCATTATAATATTATATAATTTTCTATGAAATTTCTTCCCGAACATGCCCCGATTATAATTCCACTCAACACTAAAATATTGTTAATACTGGAACCCAAAAAAATCAAACCTACCACTAACAAATTCACAAAAAAATCAAACCTACCACTAACAAATTCACAAAAAAATCAAACCTACAACTAACAAATTCACATAAATTTGGAGGAAAGTATTAATTTAACAAACTTCTAATTTTATATAGTCACATATCTAACTGATCCGATCGAATTTGGAGCAATGGTAACAAAGTTTAATTTTATATATATAGAGATATGTGAGTAGGTATTTGTTGGTAATATAAATAATTACCAACAAATTTGACATTGTAAGGATTGAGTTTCGGTCAAGTGGGTCTTCCCCAAGACCACTAGAAGCATTACGATGATTATGCCATGCATATTTTTTGTTAGGATATGTACAATTTTAATATTCTTGAATTTTGTTGCAACCTGTTTGAATAAGGTAATATATTCATTATTTTAATTATTAATATCTTAATTTATTCAACGTATCTTATAGCTTTAGTTTCTTTTATAGCTTTTTTATTTTTATATATTATATTTTCTTTATTATAGATGTATTTTTTTATCATAATTGTAAAATTTAATTTAATGATTTTAAAACTTTTCTAAAATTGAAAAGAGTTTCCCCACTAGATTTTCAGGTTGCATATTATTATTTTACTAAAATTTATTATTTTAATAAATAAGATCATAATGAAATTACTGTAGTTTTCTTTCAAAATTGAAGAGATTTCTTCCACTAGATCTTTAGATCGCATGATATTAATTTAGTGAATTTTAATATTTTACTAAATAAAATTATAATGGAATTATTGTAGTTTTTCCCATTTAATTGTTTTTTGTTTTTCTAATACTAGATATATTAGTAGAAAATCTTATTTAAAACATATTTAATATTTTTAATAGTGAAATGTTTTATATTCTTTTCATTATATCAAATTTATTATATTTTCCATTTTTAACATAAAATATCACCTATTGTTAAAAGTACCATCTATTTATATTGTGTATTAGATTCAAAATTTTCATACCTCCATCTTAAACATTAATCAATAAAAACTGGATTAAATATAGCAATAAAAATAAATAAAGACAAATGAAACCAGGGAAACTTTGCTTGGAAAATTAAACTACTATTCCGACAAATTTATTACTTGGGTTTTGGTCCGAGTTTAAATCTTACTGTTCAATCTTTACCCTGATATTTTAATACGACTATTGTACACATAATCTGTGCTATAAGGAACACCTATCCATGTGTATTATACCTGTATTAAATACCCATAACTAACTAATGTGATGAATTTAATTTTAACCAAGGCTTAACTATCTCTGGACTGTTTGCTTGCTTTTTTCTTTAACATTCACTCTAGCTCTGCCATGGCTTTGTGGCACAAGCAGGCCACCCCCCCTTAGCTGGATGCCTCGAGATTTTCCCTTCCATCAATGGTGGTGTGCTCAGCTCTTTGATCTAAGTGCTATGATCTGTTCGGAAAATTTACCAATTCAGGGTTGTTGGAATTTGGCTCATTCGTTTCCCCAACTCTTGGCGTCTGTTTAAGATTTACTCCTACCATCTCTGCCCAATTCTTTGGAAGTAGAAGGAAATCTTTCTCAGGGGCCAACCATGAAAGCTGGAGCTACTTTTTTAACGGTAAGCGGTTGAATTCTCCCAATTCAATCTCGGTGGTATAATTATCTTAAATATGATGTTTTATTTTTTTCTTATCCTTATTTCTCTTCAACACTAGGTTGTATGATACTAATCACTTTCCTTTCCTAAATTCTTAGTGTTTAACGGGTTTGAATGCGAGAAATTCTATGCTACCATCCCTTGAGATTTGTGGAATCTAGCATTCACTAGTACACAAGTTTTCTGGGTAAGAAATGGTATGAGGTGTTTCCCATTTGGTATATGACAGTTTCTTTTTGATTTCATAGAGTTCTGAGTGCTCTGCTTCGTTCTATTGTTTGTTTTATATGGCTGCTCATAGGGGAAGATTCTTCTAAAGCCTCATTAAACCCTTACGAATCTTCTTTGCAAACCTGCTACTCAGGTTGCTCTCTTGGCTACAGTGTTGTAGTTATGTATTTCTAGCCGAGAGCCTGGTAATTTCCTTGTCAGTAAATTATTGGTATTTTTAATCTCCTTTCTAGAAGTGAGACTTGTCAAGCAGCATCGACCCTTGTAGACATTCTGTATAAGTTATATGCTTTTTTCTAATGGACTTTTTATGGAAGCTGTGGACATTTTATAGCCTTAATCATAGTTGTATTATTAATTTTTTTATGGTTTCTTGAAGTCATAAATATTATCTTGTTTCCTTCTACAAAAGTCTCATTCTGAATTTTACACATAGGTTGCATTCTCTATTATTTAAATTGACTTGTAAGCATTTCTCTGGATACTCTTTGAACATTGTTATTCTTGATTTACTAAGTGTAGAATATTATGATTTCCTTTTGCTGTAAAACCTTGCGTACTGATAAGTTTTTGAGATCATTTTCACTTGTGAAAATGCGTCTCTGTTTGAAGGTTATTTTGTTTTTATAGTTGATGAGTTTATAACTTAGGAAATGGGTAGGGTTTACTATTTGATGAATAGAGCTTCTGCTATTTTATTTTCTCTTAATATCGCTCCACTTTTACTAACGAACCTCATGGGATTTAATCCTTGTCAGGGTTTTGTTAGAGTTTCATTCCCCGAATGCCACTCCTGCTTAAGCCTGGAGGTTTCTTCAGGGTTTCTCGTTAGGAGTCTAGGCTGCTACTTAATTTTCATTAGAAGAATAATATAACTTAGTTGAATTTGCTACATTGTCTGGGTTCCCCAACCTATGGCTTAGTTTGTTCCTCACACATTAAATCATTTCTTTTTCACTGTGACTCACACAAGTGTCCCATCTTGGAAAACTAAGGTTCACATGTTCTGGTGTCTCTCAACTTACAAGTTAATCCATGCAGCTTACTCCACCAGTCCGTAGCTATAGGTGGCATTCAGGTTAATATTATTTTTATTGTTTTTTCACTATTACACAATAATTAGTACAAAGGTTCCAATATAATTTAATCGTTATAGGTTTACTACTCACACTGTTCTTAGAAGAAAATAACATTGCATTTTTATTCATTACAGATCCACGAGTAATATTGTTTTCATGCCCTAGCCTACTATGACAATTTCAATTACTCTTATGAGTCTAGGGTTATCATTACCACTTTAGTTATTCTATTTTTTCCTCTTAAAGAACTTGCGAACGCATGTTCGAATTTTATAAAACATGACTAAGTTTTCAGGTCAACAGGTTTGATCCAGGAGTATTTTCACATACATGTACTTTCCAAGAAAGATAAATAATCTCTTGGGTTAAGTTTCACCTTCGTTGTTTATTACCTTTTTCCACCCATCCATGAGATTCATCTGGTAGGACCTCCTCTGCTCCCGTGCTTGCTTGTGAGACCACTGTCTTTTGCAAGTCAATGGCACACTTGTGCGCATGCATAAACAATATTATTGCGAGTGGGTCCATTTGATTTTGTTATCAGAGCTATGATAGGCTCCAAGAAGTTATCATATTCGAATTTTGGATGCCTTGGATGAAATATTATACTTGTGACAGTCAAGAATTTAATTCAATTGTTTCAATTGTATTAGGGCTTGAATAATTCATCAACATATAGGAATATGTGCTTTTGGCATTAAGAAACTAGTAAATCACATTTTGAGCAAATGTGGAAAAGGAAAGAACGAATTATAGAGGCTCACAAAAAAGAATTAACAATGGAGTAGTAAGAGAATCATTGAGATTTTTAACTAATTTCATAGCAAAATTAGTAGATATCTTTGTTAAAAAAGAAAGAAAGGTAGGAACATGAGAAGAGAACATTGCTAGTTGAGCAAAGCGGTAAAGAAAACAACTTGAGATTTTGAAACATGGTGTTTAGATATGTGTCAAAGAGTGTTGACACAAGCTCATCTTAACATTCCTGAAGTCGTTGCCATGTACCTAATTGTTTTGTAGATTATAAAAATGTGAGTGGTTTAACAAATAGAAGTTTAGGCATTGACCATTAGGTGGAAACACCCATAGTATAACACTAACATAGGATAACTCTTAGTGTTGATTGGAGGAGAAAACTGAGATATAGGATAACTAACTCATAGTGATGCCTATGAGATGAGAAGACTAACATATAGAATAACTAACTCACAGTGATGCCTATTAAAGGAGAAAATTGACATAGCTTATTTCAAGAGTCTGAGGGCGCTTTGATTATTATAATTAGGTTCAGTTATTTAATTCCTCAACTAGGATATGAAAATGTCGCTTTGATGACATGAAAAGCGGTTTTGACCCTTTTTTATATCTACATGCTTATATTTTAAAAAAATTAGCCGACACTATAGTGGATTATATTTTTGATTGGATGACATGGATTGTGGTTTTATTACTATTTTTTGGTGGATGACACAGATTGTGATTTTATCACTATTTTTGGTTGGAGGACATGGATTGTGCTTTTATTACTATTTTTACTTAGATGCCATAGATTGTGCTTTTATTACTACTTTTGGTTTGGTTGGATGACATGGATTGTGCTTTTGTTGTGTAGCTGTGAAAAAAAACTAGAGTATTTTGGTTTGGTTTGACAACATGGATTGTGCTTTTGTTGTGTAGCTTTGAAAAAAGCTAGAGTATATTTCCACATCTGAGAGATAATCCAAGTTGTCCACTGCAAATAGAATTGGCATCATTTAATAGATAATTTGATTGACCAGTTGCAAACAGAATTGGCATCATCATCCAGATAACTAGAGTGGCAATCATAGCCCTCCACTCTTAGAAAAATTTGTTGTATGTGATAGCAAGGTGTGAGAGATAAGTGGGACTGCTTATTGAACATGTTATCTGAACTGTCAAGGAGGTTGATTGATTTAATAGTCTATTCAATTTATGGATTCATGTGGGGAGGATATTTCTCCAGTGGACCTACAATTTTATTTTGGTGTACACATGTAATTACCAAGAATTAAATAGGTTATAATTTTCTACGACAACAATTCTAAACTACACTTAAAAAAATAATGTTAAAATAAGCTTGCCTCAACAATGTTAAGATAATTCAATTTGGTAGGAATTCATTGCATACCTTTAGTGTCATACGTCGAGGAAAATGACATTGACATTAGCATACCCATCTCCATCACCATCATTGTAACTTACAAATTTTTCTATCATACTCCCGTAAATGATCAATTGATTGTGCTCTTAAAACATTTCACACCACCTTCAAAACTCATAGGAATCATAGAAATTACAAAGCCATGACATCTACATGGATTCATATGGCTTTGTACAAGCAAATTATGTGAAGAAGGCCAACAAAACAAGAAAAAAATATATCTTTTATCCACTCACA